>PVJC01015020.1:0-35636 GCA_004026665.1 Murina feae
CCATCTGGTCCTGGGCTTTTGTTCACTAGAAGCTTTTTGATTACTGCTTCAATTTCTTCCATAGTTATTGGCCTATTAAGATTTTTAGATTCTTCCTGATTGAGTTTTCTAAGGTTGTATTTTTCTAGGAATATGTCCATTTCCTCCAGGTTGTCCAGTTTGTTGGAATAGAGTTGTTCATAGTATTTTTCAACAATCCTTTGTATTTCTGTAGGGTCTGTTGTTATTTCTCCTCTTTCACTTTTGATTTTCTTTATTTGGGTCCTCTCTCTTTGCTTCTTCGTGAGCTTGGCAAGAGGGTCATCAATCTTGTTTATCCTTTCAAAGAACCAGCTCTTGGTTTTGTTGATCTCTTGTATTTTATTTTTTTGTCTCTATGTCGTTTATATCTGCTCTCCTCTTTATTATTTTCTTTCTTCTGCTTACACTGTGCTTTTCTAAATCTGTGAGTTGTTGTTTTAGGTAATTTATTATCATTTTTTTGTGTTTTTTTGCAGTAGGCTTGTAGAGCCATGAACTTCCCACTCAAGAATGCTTTCGCTGTGTTCCATAGGTTTTGTATTGTTGTGTTTTCATTGTCATTCATTGCCATGATGTTTTTTCTTCTTCTTTGATCTCTGTGGTAACCCAGTCATTGTTTAATACCATGCTATTTAGTCTCCATGTGTTTGAATTTTTGGGGTTGTTTTTATTGTAGTTGATTTCCAGTTTTATGCCATCCTGATCTGAGAAGATGCTTGGTATGATTTCTATCTTCTTGAATTTGAAGACTTTGCCTGTGACCCAATATATGGTCTATTTTTGAGAATGACCCATGTGCACTTAAGAAGAATGTATATCCCGTGGCTTTGGGGTGAAGTGTTATGAAGATGTTGATTAATTCCATCTTATCTAACGAGTCATTTAGGAATGATGTTTCTTTGCTGATTTTTTGTTTAGAGGATTTTTCCAATGGTGATAGTGGGGTATTGAAGTCCCCCACTATGATTGTATTGCTGTCAATCTATCCCTTGATATCCTCCAGAGGTTTTTTATGTATTTGTGTGCTTCTATATTGGGTAAGTATATGTTTACCAAAGTTATTTCTTCTTGTTGGATTGTTCCCTGTAGTATTATGAAGTGGCTTTCCTTATCTCTTTTTATGTCCTTAACTTTGAGATCTAATTTGTCAGATATAAGTATTGCTACCCCAGCTTTTTTTTTTCATTTCCATTCACCTGAAAACCGTTTCTCATCCCTTCACCATCAGTCTGTGCGCATCTTTTAATCTGTGGTGAGTTTCTTGTAGACAGCAGATATATGGGTCATGTTTTTTTATCCACTCAGTTACCCTATGTCTTTTGATTGTAGCATTTAATCCATTTACATTTAAAGTTATTATTGATTGATAATTGTTTATCGCCATTTTAATTCTTTATCCCTGTGTTCCTTCTTCATTTCCTTTTTTTTTCTTTTTCTTTTTACAGCAGACCCTTTCACATTTCTTGCATTGCTGGTTTGGTGGTAACAAACTCTCTTAGTCCTTTTTGGTCTGTGAAGCTCCTGATTTCACCCTCAATTTTGATTGATAGCCTTGCTGGGTACAGTATTCTTGGATTCAGCCCCTTCCTTTGCACGACTTTGTATATTTCATTCCACTCCCTTCTTGCCTGATGTGTTTCTGTTGAGAAATCAGTCGCTAGTCTGATTGGGGATCCATTGTAGGTAACTTTCTGCCTCTCTCTGGCCGCTTTTAAAATTCTTACTCTGTCATTGGTGTTTGCCAATTTAGTTATGATGTGCCTTGGCATTGGTCTTTTGGAGTTCATTTTGTTTGTTACTCTGTAAGGTTTTGGATTTGTGTGAGTTTTCTCTTCCCTATGTCAGGGATGTTTTCTGTCATTATCTCTTCCAACAAGCTTTCAATTCCTTGCACAGTTTCTCTTCTTCTGGCACCCCTATTACATGGATATTTTTTTCTTTTTGTGTTACCCTGAAGTTCTCTTAGGCTCTCTTCCTACTTTTTAATTTTTTTTGTTCTAGAAGCTGCTCTGCTTGGGTATTTTTTCCTACCTTGTCTTCTAGCTCACTGATGCAATCTTCTACTTCATCTAGTTTACTGTTGATGCTTTCTATTGAGTTCTTCATAGCAGTGATGTCACTTTTCATTTCTTCCTGGTTCTTTATTATTTCCTCTTGGTTCTTACACATATTGTTGAATTTGTCTTCCATTCTTCTCAACCACCTTATGACCATTTCTCTGAATTTCTTCTCTGACAGGTTGGTTGCCTCCATTTTGTTTACTTCCTTTTCTGGTGATGCCTGTTTCTCTTTCATATGTGGACTGTTTCTTTGTCTCCCCAAGATGTCTCTTCTCTGGGTGTCCGTTTATGTAGTTCTCTCTCTCCTGCCTTGATTTAAAGGCACAAAATACAGTACAACAAGGCACAATGCATGAATTACTGAACACAGATATATTCACTATACTAATAACTCCAAATAAAGGTAGCCACCTGAGAAAAGAGAATTAGGGAAAAGAGTAAGATAAAAAGAAAAAGTGGAAAGGGGGAAAAGAGAGTGCAAAAATGAAATTGGGAAAGGGAAAAAGAAAAGAAAAAAAGTAAGAGAGAAAGGAAGGAGAATGAAACAAAAGAGGGGTAGAAACTATATGGGAAGGAGATTTTAACAAAACAGCCACTAATTTCAATGAATTCCAACAACAGATACCTAGAGATGAATGCAAACTATAAACAACCACTAATTTTAAGCACAGTGATGGAAAACAGAGGCAACAAAATAACCAAATAAATAAATAAGTAAATAAACAACCAAAAAAACAAAAAACAAAAAGAAAAAGTGAAATAATCTCCCAAACAAGGATAAAAAAACACAGTATAATCAATAATCAAGGTAAGAACAGCCAAATGACAGAGAGAGAGAAAAAAAGAAAATATAAGAAAAAAATTTGGATAGCGAAGAAAGAGAAGAGTGAGGTGTGTATGGACTTAGAGCAGGGGATTGGAAATTAGATATATAAGTAGGGTGAAATTTTAAGATAGGGTAAAAAGAGGGAGTAGGGAAAATCTAAGGCAGGAATAGGGCAAGAGAAATAGGACAAGAAAAGAAGATAAGTGAGGAAGACAGTGTTGGCATAAAGATAAGGTTGAGATAGAGTAAAGTGATACTAAAAGGAAAAACTAAAATAGAATGTAGAACACTAATCCCAAAATAAAATAAAGAGAAAATAAAATTACACTAAAAAAGGCAAAATAATAGTAGTAATAATATTGATTAAAAATAAAAATGTAATAATTAAAAAAGTAAAATCAAGTGAGGAAAAAAGAAAAAAAATAGTTTCTTAAGTAAAAGTTGAAAAAAATAAAAATGTACAGTGGTGAGGGTCATTCACTTCCTCTACTCTTTGGTTTGACTCTCTTTTGTCCTGTCAGGTATTTATTTATTTATTCATTCATTCATTCATTCATTCATTCATTTTTAAAATATATTTTATTGATTTTTTAAAAATATATTTTATTGATTTTTTTACAGAGAGTAAGGGACAAGGATAGAGAGTCAGAAACACTGATTAGAGAGAAACATCAATCAGCTGCCTCCTGCACACCTCCTATTAGGGATGTGCCCACAACCAAGGTACAGGCCCTTGACCGGAATCGAATCTGGGACTTTTCAGTCCACAGGCCGACACTCCATCCACTGAGCCAAACCAGTTAGGGCGATTTTATTGTGTTTTTTTTTTATTGAGAGAAAGGGAGATGATTAGAGAGTCAGAAACATCGATGAGAGAGAAATATCAATCAGCTGCCTCCTGCACACCTCCTACTGGGGATGTGCCCGCAACTCAGGTACATGCCTTTGACCGGAATCGAACCTGGGACCTTTCAGTTTGCAAGCCGACACTCTATCCACTGAACCAAACCGGTTAGGGCCTGTCAGCTATTTAGGAGAGAATTGAAGTTCCCTGTGATACACTACTCCTCCGTGTTGTAAACCACAGTCCTGATTTTAAAGCCGGCATTATTTCTTTGTTTCCCAGACTGCCTTTATTTGTTTACAGAAGAGTCAGTTTGTTGTTCAGCCTCTGGGTGGCAGTATTCCTGGATGGACCTCCGGGGCTATCACTCCTCTCTAGCCAGTATTTAGGCCTTATTTTCCCTATCGCACTTAATACTGGTTTGGGAGAATGGATTGCTCCAGAGCTGTTTTCTTGGTCTGTTTCTCCCCATTCTGATCCCCAGGTTCCACAAAAAAACAATTTTCCCCTGCAGTCTCTGTGAGTGACCCCAACTGGGAGATCCTAAGTATTGGGCTCAATAATCAAGAGCAAGGATCTAACAAGAGAAGAGAAAATAAAAAAAAAGAGCTTGGTTAACTGTGTGAGCTTGCAGTCTCTTCTGCACATCTTCTCTCCCTTGGCACTGATCAGCGGGCATACTGGCAAAGTCCGAGGCTGCTGTCTCACACCCAATCAAGCTATGGACCAGTTTTTTCAGAGTTCCTTTCTGCCAGCAGCCCCTTGGATTTCACTGGCCCCAAGGGCCGCATACTTTGTGGGGTGCAAGTTTCCCCTGTGCGCACACACATGGGGTCCTCTCTTACCTGGATTACAAACCGCAACTTTATCTCAGCGAAATCTGACCTTTTCGTGGAAAGGCACAAGGCTCGGCTGAGTGTTCCTGGGTTCCTAGCTGGACCCATGGTGCCTCTGTTGCAGGATTCCTGGATGTATAGGCTTGTGATCATAGCCACTCTCCCCTTTAAGATGGCGTAGTCTCCTCCACAGACTTGCTGCTCCAGGAGAAATTTCAGCAACAAGCGGTTGCCCTGCAATCTACAACAGTCGCTAGGCTGCAAACTGTCACTCCCAGCTGAATCTCCTGTGCCAATTCAGGCTGGATGTTACTCATTTCAGCTACTCACCAGATCTGCTCTGGGACAAGGCACAGGACATATCCGTCTATACAGCTGCCATTTTTCCTTCCAGGTACTTTAAATAATAGATTTTAAAAATCACTTTAACCAGTTAATTTTTATGAAGTCCACTAGGCTCCTTACCCTTACTCTGTCATTCCAAAGTCCTCTTCAAACATATACTATTTCACTGGTTGAACATTATAGAAATCATATATTATATATTGGTTTAATAGATTTGCTTTTATTAACTTAGCATTGTTACTGTAATTTATTCATGTTGCTGCACATAACTGGTATATTAATTTTCACAGCTGTCTTTGTAAACTTAAAACAATTTATCTCTCTAGTATTTAGTATAGCCATATTTTTAAAATTTTTCCAGTTGAATTATAGAAGATGGTATTTCTTTGTGTTCTTGATTTAATGGAGAATTATTTATGGCCACAGGAATGAAATGACTTCTTGAGAATCTTGAGAATGATTTATATGATTTTGTGATTTTAGAACAAGAGTTAGGAACTTACCATATTGCTTAATTTCTAATTTTCAATGTCAAATGAGATAGTTACTACCACATGCTCATCTATTTCTAAAATATTTTAAACCACTAATTTTTAGACCCACCCCCACAGATATTTCAGACCTTTTGCCTGTATATGGGAAGTGTTTCCCACTTCCTGACTGCCTTTTACAGGATCTAGCATTTTGTAAAGTGGCTAAACACTATTCTATACATGGTATTACCAGTACATCTTAGCATTTCTGCATACCTCTTTCCAGCCTCTTATAAATTTTTATTTGAAGGATCAATTATAATTTTCATGTTTGTTTATAAAAGACATATATGCAAATATTACTTTTTAATAAGTTAATATGTTGATATAAATGAATTTTGAACATATTTCCCTCCAATATACCAAATTTTAAATGAGCATCACAACCCTCAGTTAAAGCAACAGCAAATATCATCAAGATATTTCTAAGCCATGAGTGGGAATGTCTATTAATTGCCTGTTTCATATAAAATCTTCCTCTAAACTCAACATATGCTTTAGCTTACATAAAATATCTTAAAATTATAACACTGTATTTTAAACTGATAAGAACTTAAAAAGAATTTCTAAACTTTGCATTTTCACTTCACTCCCTCACATTTTAGGTTATTTTGTTATAGTTTACATAATTTATATATTGCTGGTTGTTGCAAGCCCCTTCCTCCTTCACTATAACAATCATATTTCCAGTGATCAAGCCCTACATATATACTCAGAATCTCCATGGTGTAAGACTTGAGTGTGGGGCTCCAAAAAAGTTAAACACAATGCTGGGAGATCTGGATATTTACCCTAGGATTTTTTTCTACCACTGGAGAAACCATAGGATCAAGGGAGGCCTCCCGTGTGGTGCTACACTAACATTGGGGAAGGGTGACGCATTAAGCATGTAGCTATACTTTCTCCCCTTCTGATGCAATGTCTTGGTATCTGTGGTGCAGGAGAGTGCTTTAGTTTCAACCCTGTGGTTCTAGGATTTTATCTATGGTGACTTGTCCATGAACAGTTGTATATTGCTGTTGCTTTGTGAGGGGAAGAAAAGTCAGAAATTACCTTTCTTGCCATCTTTCTCAACCATGTTTAGCTCTATAAGGTCCCAATATACTCTCCTCCAAAATTGTACCATTTTGTATTACCTCCTGTTTATCCATATCTTTGCCATCATTTGGTGTTGTTAGTGTTCTATACCTTGGCCTTATAATAACTGGGGCAGAACCAAAATGGCAACATTGCTAATTGCTAATACCCACTCCCTCCCACAACCACATCAAAATTGTAACTAAAATACACAGCAATCATCACTCAGAATCTCCTGAAATCTGGCTTAATGGAAGTTCTACAACTAGAGAAAAAAAGAAAATACATTGAGACTGATAGTAGGTGCGGAGGTGCGGAGCTGGCTGGTCCTACACTCATGTGTGGCATTTTTTTAATCAGGAGGGATATTTCAGGTGTAGAGGCCTCCCATGAGTATCAGGAGACCCTGACTCCATACTAGACACCAAGCCCAGGGTTCCAGAACTGAGAAGTCAAGGCTCCATAACTTTAGGCTGTAAAAACCAGCAGTGACTGTGGCTGAGTGAAACAGATGTTGCTGGAGACACAGAAAGTTCTTCTTAAAAGGCCAGCACACAAACTTACACGGTCCAGCTCACTCTGAGCTCCAGCACTGGGGCAGCGCCTTGGGGTGCAGGGATCCAGGGACATATGGGGAGAACTGGATTGTCTGGCATAAGAGCAGGGACTTGAAGGCAGCTTTTTCCCAGGCAGGGGGGGCTTGCAGGCGTCATTGCTCCTGTGCTGAGACTGCCCCCATCACAGAGCTAACTGACAGCCATATCTGAGTTTGCATCAGCTTGGATCACACTTTTCAATCCGCCCTAGTGATTCCCTGAGACCCTGACCCATCCAATTTTCAGCCTTATCCAAGTTGTTTGCACCAGCTTTTTCATATGAATGACCTGTCCTTTTTCATATGAACTCAGGCTTCAGAGTTTCCTAAAAATCTCTCAAGCAAGCATCAGCTGGCATCCACTCTCAATAAGAGGCCCAAGGGAGCTTGGCCTCACCTGAGCACTTCTGATGGCCATCTGCAAGTTGCTCTGTGGTGCCTACTAGGTGGCCCAAGGCAGTGACTGACTTTACACTTTCTGGGAGGCCCGGGAGACAATGCACCAGGTTGACAGCTTCAGACCATACCAAATTAAAACTCTACACATCCACAAGTGACACACTTAACAGGCAGACTCAGTAAGCACCAAAGACCCACTGGAGCAAGTTCTGCTCCGTATGGGTGTCTTTTGCTCAGCAGCTGTATTTTCAGCTGGTCCTCACAGCCAATTTTCCTATAGGTCAATTCTTCCAGTAATGACAACAGCAATACAGAATCAACTACAACCAAACTGTGCCCACAGCCCACAGAGGGGTGTACCTAGAATGCCCAGCTCAAGTGACTGGGAAGACTGAGCCGCTGGACACCTAATACAATACACAAGGACACTAATACACAAGACCATCCTATTAATTTCAGGAGATATAACATCAATACATAACACATAGAAAGAAACACAGGGGAGCAACCAATGTGGAGACAAAGAAACATGTCACAAATGAAAGAACAGAAATCTCCAGAAAAAAGAATTGAATGAAATGGAAGCAAGCAAACTATTAGATACAGAGTTCAAAACAATGGTTATAAGGTTGCTCATAGATTTTTAAAAATATTTTTCTTATTCAATTTTTTAAAGATATATTTTTATTGTGTTCAGAGAGGAAGGGAGAGGGAGGGAGAGAGATAGAAACATCAATGATGAGAGAGAATCATTGATTAACTGCCTCCTGCATGCCCCCACTGGGGATCAAACCCACAACTCGGGCATGTGCCCTTGACTGAAATTGACCCAGGACCCTTCAGTCTGCAGGTGGATGCTCTATTCACTGAGCCAAATCAGCTAAGACATAAGATTGCTCAATGATCTTAATGGGAGTTTCAAAGGATTCAGTGAGAGCTTCAAGGCAATTAGTGAGACTTTCAAGGATCTTAGTGAGAATGTCAAAGACATAAAAAAAGGACCAATCAGAAATTAAGCATACACTAACTAAAGTAAAATATAATTTACAAGGATCCAACAGTAGGTCAATGATTTGGAATATACATATAGCAAATGAAAATATGCCTCGCAGAGAATGAGTTAGAAAGTATTTTCTCTGCTCTGTTTTCTGAAATAGAATAAAGAGTAGTAGTTAATTTTTCATAAAAAATTCAAAAGTTAACATAGCTTTCTGTTTTTAAAGGTAATTAGTTATTAATTCAAATGTTGAGAGATATAAGCCTATTCAGATTTTCTATTTTCTCTTTTGTGACTTTCAGAAAATTGTTCAATTAATCCGTTCAATCTAGGTTACTTACTTAATCTGTGACCATAAAGTCCTATATAGTATTTCTTTATTAGTCTATTAATGTTGATAGAATTTGTAGTTATATTGCCTCTCTTATTTCTGATATTAGTAATTTATGCCCTCTTTTTTTTAGTTAGCCAGGCTAATCAATGTTATTGACATTTTTAAAGAATCAATTTTTCTGTTTTTTTCTAATTTCTTATTTAAAATTTATTGGTTTGTGCTCTAATTCTTATTTTTTCTTCTACTTAATTTTTAATTTAGTTTGTCCTTTCAAAAATATTTTTATTGTTTTTTTAAAAGAGGGAAAAAGGGAGAAAGAGAGAGAAACATCAATGTGAGAGCTCAACATAGGTCGGCTGCCTCCTGCACACACCCACCAGGGTTTGAGTCTGCAACCTAGGCATGTGCTTTGATGGGGAATCAAACCAGCAACCTTCAGTGTACAGGATGATGCCCAACAAACTAAGCCATACTGCACAGGATGAGTACTATTAATTCTATAGGTGAAATTTTAAATTCAGAGTGACAATGTTACTCCCTTGCCTAAAATCCTCTAATCTTCTTTTCTAATGTCCTTTCACAGAATCTGGCCTCTCTCTAAGTATCCAACATTATTTTGGGCCTCTCTCCTGCTCAGTCTACATCTTAGCCTTCCTCACAGTCATGAACATGACATGCTTGCTTTCTCTGATTTCTGGCTTTAACATGCTATTCGCACAACCGAAAGTACCCATTGCCAGTAGACCAATTCCTTCTGCAAACTTTGTTTATCCTTCAAGTTTCATTTACTTTATTTTTAAATATTTATTGTTGAGAGTATTACAGATGTCCCCTTTTTTCCACACATTGCCCCTCCACCCAGATCCTTCCATGCTCCAAGCTTTCACCACTTAGCTGTCTGTGTCTAGAGGTAATGAATACATGGGTATAATTTTTTTGGTTAATCTCTTTCCATGCCTCCCACCACCTTTCCCTCTGATATCTGTCAGTCTGTTCCATATTTCCATGACTCTGGTTCTATTTTATACATCAGTTTATATTGTTTATTAGATTTCTTGTTTTTTATTTTTATTTTTAAATTCAATTTTTTGTTAGATATATTTTTATTGCCATTTTAATATGTTTCATCTTTCTTCTTTTCCCTCTTCCTCTGCTCCTCTCCTTCCCTTTCCATTTCCCCTTCTCTTACTCCTCCTTCTTTACAAAATACTCTTCATTATTTCATCTAATACTGGTTTGGTGGTGATGAACTCTTTTAAATTATTTTGTTTCTGAAGTTCTTTATACCACCTTCAATTCTAAATGATAGATTTGCTGATAGAATAATTGTGGTGATAGGTTCTTGTTATTTACTACTTTGGATATTTTTTGCTACTCTCTTCTGGCCTGCCAAGTTTCTGTTGAGAAATCAGCTGACAGTCATAAGGGCTGTAAGTAACTAACTTGCTTTTCTATTGCTGCTTTTAAGATTCTCAAATTATCTTGAACCTTTGGCATTTATTTATTTTTATTTTTAAAAAATTATCATCATTGAAAGGATTATATATGTCCCCTTTTCAGCTCATTGGCCCATCCCAACTCATTGCCAACCTCCACCCCAGGCCTTCACCACCCTGTTGTCTGTGTCCACTGGTTATGCATATATGCATACAAGTTCATTATTTGATCTCTTCCCAACAGCCTATCCTCCCTACCTTCCCTCTGAGGTTTGGCAGTCTGTTCAATGCATCTATCTCTTGATCTATTTTTGTTCATAAGTTTATGTTGTTCATTAGATTCCACATATGAGTGAGATTATGCAATTCATACCTTTTTATAACTGGCTTATTTTGCTTAGCATAATAATCTCCAGGTCTATCCATGCTATTGCAAATGGAAAGAGTTCTTTCTTTTTTACAGCAGCATAGTATTTCATTGTGTAGATGTGCCACAGTTTTCTAATCCACTCATCTGCTAATGGGCACTTAGGCTGTTTCCAAATCTTAGCTGTTGTAAATTGTGCTTCTATGAACATAGGAGTGCGTATATTCTTTCTGATTGGTGTTTCTGCTTCTTGAGATGTATTTCTAGAAATGGGATAACTGGGTCAAATGGGAATTCCATTTTTAATTTTTTGAGGAAACGCCATATTATTTTCCTCAAACTGCACCAGTCTGTATTCACACCAGTAGTGTATGAGAGTTTTTTTTTCTCCGCATCCTCGCCAAATTTGGTGGGAGATGATACCTCATTGTCATTTTAATTTGTATCTCTCAGATGATTAATGACTTTGAGCATTTTTTTCATATATCTCTTGGTTTCTGTATGTCCACTTTCAAACAGTATCTAGGTCTTTTGTTCATTTTTTTTATTTGATTGTTTATTTTCCCTTTAAGTTGTATGAGTTCCCTATAAATTTTGGATAGTAAACCCTTATTGGATGTAACATTGGCAAATATGCAGTGGGCTTTCTTATTTGTTGGTGGTTTCTTATGCTGTGCAGAAGCTTTTTATTTTGATGTAGTTCCATTTGTGTATTTTATCCTTAGTTTCCACTGTCCTAGGAGCTGTATTGGTAAAGATATTGTTATGAGATGTGTCTGATATTTTGCTGGATTCTTCAAAGGTTTTATGGTTTCCTGTCTTATGTTTAAGTCTTTTATACATTTTGAATTTATTTTTGTGTATGGTGCAAATTGATGATTTAGTTTCATTTTTTGCATCTACCTGTCCAATTTTCCCAACACCATTTATTGAAGAGACTGTCTTGACTCTATTATATGCTCTTGCCTCCTTTGTCAAATATTAGTTGAGCATAACATCTGGGTTGATTTCCTGTCTTACGTTAAAGTCCTTTATCCATTTTGAGTTTATTTTTGTGTATGGTGTAAGTTGGTGGTCTAGTTTCATTTTTTTGCATGTGTCTGACCAAATTCTCCAGCACCATTTATTAAAGAGACTGTCTTGGCTTCATTGTATGGTCTTGCCTCTTTTGTCAAATATTAATTGAGCATAGTGGTTTGCATTGATTTCTGGGTTCTCTATTCTATTTCATTGGTCCATATGTCTGTTCTTGTGCCAGTAGCAGGCAGTTTTGAGAACAGTGGCTTTGTAATACAGCTTGATATCTGGTATTGAGATCCCACCTACGTTGTCCTTCTTTCTCAGGATTGCTGCAGCTATTCAGTTTTTTTTTATTCCAGGTGAATTTTTGGAGAGTTCTTTCTAGATCTGTGAAATATGCTGTTGGTATTTTAATGGGGAGTACATTAAATCTATAGATTGCTTAGGGTAGTATGGACATTTTGATAATGTTGATTCTACCAATCCATGAACATGGTATGTTCTTCCATTTGTTCATGTCTTGCTCTGTCTCTTTTTTTAATGTTCTGTACTTTTCCGAGTATAGGTCTTTTACGTCCTTGGTTAAGTTTATTCCTAGGTATCTTAATTTTTTCGTGCAATGGTAAATGGGATTTTTTAAAATTTATCTTTCTGTAAGTTCTCCATTGGCATATAAAAATGCCATAGATCTCTTGGTGTTAATTTTGTATCCTGCTATATTGCCAAATTTATTTATTAGATCTAGTAATTTTTTGGTGGAGTCTTTAGGGTTTCCTAAGTACAGTATCATGTCATCTGTGAATAATGACAATTTTACTTCTTCTTTTCCAATTTGGATGCCTTTGATTTCTTCTTCTTGGATTGCTTTGGCTAGTACCTCCAGCACTACATCAAACAAGAGTGGTGAAAGTGGGCACCCCTGTCTTGTCCCTGTTCTTAAGGGAAATGGTTTTAGTTTTTGCCCTTTGAGTATGATGTTGGCTATAGGTTTGCCATATAAGGCTTTTATTATGTTGAGGTATGATCCTTCTATTCTCACTTTGCTGAGAGTTTTTATCAAGAAAGGGTATTGAATGTTGTCAAATGCTTTTTCTGCATCAATCAATATGATTATTTGATTTTTGTCTCTCAATTTGTATATGTGATGTAACACGTTTATTGATTTGTGGATATTGTACCATTTTTGCATTTCTGGAATAAATCCCACTTGGTCATGGTACATGATCTTTCTAAAGTAATGCTGGATCCAGTTTGCTAGAATTTTGTTGAGGATTTTAGCATCTATGTTCATCACGGATATTGGCCTGTAATTCTCTTTCTTTGTGGTGTCTTTATCTGGTTTTGGGATTAGGGTAATGCTGGATTCATAGATGTAGTTTGGAAGTGTACCCTGCTCTTGAATGTTTTGGAATGGTCTCAGAAGGACTGGGTTTAGTTCTTCTTTGAATGTTCAGTTAAACTCCCCTGTGAAGCCATCTGGTGCAGGGTTTTTGTGTGCTGGAAGCTATTTGATTACTGTTTCAATTTCATTAGTAGTCATTGGCCTATTCAGAATTTTTGATTCTTCCTGATTGAGTTTTCAAAGATTATATTTTTCTAGGAATGTGTCTATTTCATCAAGGTTGTCCAGTTTGTAGGAGTAGAGGTTTTTTGTAGTATTTTTTGACAATCCTTTGTACATCAGTAGGGTCAGTTGTTAGGTCACCTCTTTTATTTCTGATTTTGTTTATATGGGTCCTCTCTCATTGTTTCTTGGTGACTTTGGTGTTCAGCAATCTTGTTAATCCTTTCAAAGAACCAGCTCTTGGTTTCATTGATCTTTTGTATTTTCTTTTGTCTCTATGTTGTTTATTTCTGCTCTGATCTTTATTATTTCCTTCCTTCTGGATACTGTGGGCTTTTCTTGTTGCTCACGTTCTAAGTATTTGAGTTGTAGTGTTAGATAATTTATTAACAGTTTTTCTTGTTTGTTTGTGTTGTGTTTGTTTGTTTTTTTTACATAGGCCTGTAGAGCTATGAAATTCCCTTTGAGGACTGCTTTCATTGTGTCCCATAGATTTTGGATTGTTTTGTTTTCATTGTCATTTGTTTTCTGGATGCTTTTTATTTATTCTTTGATCTTTCTGGTAACCCAGTCATTGTTTAATAGCATGGTATTTAGTCTCCAAGTGTTTGATTTTTACCTCAAGTTTTTATTGTAGTTGATTTCTAGTTTTATGCCATTGTGATATTAGAAGATGCTTGTTTTGATTTCTATTCTGTTGAATTTGAAGACACTTTACCTGTGTCCTAATATCTGGTCTATCTTTGAAAACGTCTGATGTGCACTGGAGAAGAATGTATATTATGTAGCTTTGGGGTGAAATATTCTGAAGATATCAATTTAGTCCATCTGATCTAGTGAGTCATTTAGGATAGCTGTTTCTTTGCTTATATTTTGTTTAGAGAATTTATCCAGTGGTGTCAGTGGGGTATAAAGTCCCCTACTATGACTGTATTGCTATCAATTTCTCCCTTGATAACATCCAGAAGTTGTTTTATGTATTTGGGTGCTCCTGTATTGGGTGCACATATGTTTACCAGAGTTATATCTTGTTCAATTGCTCCCTTTAATATTATGAAGTGGCCTTCCTTATCTCTTGTTATGGCCTTTACTTTGAGCTCTATTTTGTCAGATATAAGTATGGCAATCACAGATTTTTTCTCATTTCCATTTGCCTGAAAAATTTTGTCCATCCCTTCACTCTCAATCTGTGTGAATCTTTTGTTCTCAGGTAGGTCTCTTGGAGACAGCCACTATATGGGTCATGTTTTCTTATCCATTCAGCTATCCTGTGTCTTTTGATTGGAGCATTCAATCCATTTACATTTAATGTTATTACTGAAAAGTACTTGTTTGTGGTCATTTTTATCCATAATGTTTGTGTTTCTTCTTGTCTTTCTGTTCCTTCTTTTTACAGCAGTCCCTTTAGCATTTCTTCTGTTGCTGGCTTGGTAGTAATAAACTCTCTTAGCTCTTTTTTGTCTGTGAAGCTTCTGATTCCACCTTCAATTTTGAATGATAGCCTTGCTGGGTACAGTATTCTTGGATTCAGCCCTTTCCTTTGCATGCCTTTGTATATTTCATTCTATTCCCTTCTTGCATGGTGTGTTTCTGTTGTGAAGTCAGCTGAAATTCTAATAGGAGATCCCTTGTAGATATCTTTCTGTCTCTTTAGGATTCTTGCTTTGTCGTTGGTGTTTGCCAATTTAATTATGATTTGTCTTGGTGTTGGTCTTTTGGGGTTCATGTTGTTTGGCTTTCTATGTGCTTCTTAGACATGTGCAGTTTTGGGTTTTTTTGCCAGTGTCAGGGAAGTTTTCTGTCATTATTTCTTCATACAAATTTTCTATTCCTTGCTTCTCCTCCTCTCCTTCAGGTACCCCTATTAAGCGAATATCGTTTAGTTTTGTGGTTTCCCAAAGCTCCCTTAGGCTCTCCTCTTGCCTTTTAATTTTTTTTCAGTTGCTCCTGTGTTTGTGTATTTTTTCCTACCTTGTCTTCTAATTCGCTGATGTGGTCCTCAGCCTCTTCTAGTCTGCTGTTTAAGCCTTCCATTGTGTTCTTTATTGCAGCTATGTCATTCTTCATTTCCTCTTGGTTCCTTTTCATGTTGGTGACATTCTCATTCAGCTCCTTATCATTCTCATTGAGTTGTGTGTAGTTGTCATCCAGCCGTTTGAGCATCCTTATAACCATTACTCTGAATTCTTTCTGTGATAAATTAGTAGCCTCAATTTCATTTAACTCCCTTTCTGGTGATTCTTCTTCTTTTTTTCATTTGTGGATTGTTTTTTTGTCTTCCCATGTTTTGCTGTAATGTTTTAGATGTAGCTCTGATTGCTTTGCTACCCAGTTTCTTTTGGGTATGGTGCTACTGGTGCTCTCAGGTCTTCTGCTGTGTTTCGTAGTCTAGTGTAGCTCCCTACTTGAGCTAATGGGATTCTCTTGATGTCAGTCTGTGAGCTGGAAAGGTGCAACTGAGGTGTCTAGAAGTCAGTAGCCATGCAGGGGGTGTCCCAATTTTTGCTATCTTGTGCCCTTGGTTGAAATCACGCATGCCCAGCTGGGACTCACAGTGGCACCCAGGAACTATTGTAATGAGTTAATTTGAGTTGAATGTCAGTAGAAAATTTTTCGAATCTTTTCCCCAGCCCTGCCCCAGTTAGAGTTCTCTGTAAACTAACAAGAGACCAAGGACGTGGTCAAGGATGGGTAACCAGACATAACACCAAGTTTACACCTGTGCGTCAAGGCCCTGAATAGACCTTGTAACTGTAACCAAGGATGTTTGTGGTTTGTGGTTTCTGTGAATAAAAGCTTGCCTAGCACCAAGGTCATGGCTGCAGGAGGAGAGCTCCCTGCGTGGAGACGCCTGTGGCAGTCACTGGCCAGCTCAATAAATCCTCGCTTGCTGCTTAAGACATAATTGGAGTCAGTGGTCTTATTCTTGCGAATGTTGGTCAACAACATTTGCAGGTCCCAGTGTGATACCCATCAGGGGTGAGAGGGACCTACTATCCAGGGCAGGAGGCTCTCCCCCATCCACGGCAAGCAGCGAGGACTTATTGAAAACCCTAATGGAGGTAAATTCTGGAGGTGCCTGGGGTAAGATCTCACAGTGGGGAGTCAAGAGGAGGGCTGGATGCAGCACTACTCCCGACTCCAGCAGGTGGCCCCGATGG
This sequence comes from Murina feae, assembly GCA_004026665.1. NCBI lineage: Eukaryota > Metazoa > Chordata > Mammalia > Chiroptera > Vespertilionidae > Murina > Murina feae. The sequence goes on from PVJC01015020.1 coordinate 16,416, forward strand.
TGGCCACAGCATCTGGCAAATGTAACTTTCAGTTGCACAGGACTTGTCTGTCTGTTCTTTGTTGTCTTGGTGTCTGTCAAAATGGGACAAGGGTCATCTGCTTCTAAGTGCTCCCTGCTACAATGTTCCCTTAAGAATTTTCAGGACTTCAAGAAGAGAGCTGGATATTACAGATATGATGTTAATGTTCTTGATTTACAGAGATTCTGTGAAAGGGAGTCACCCACTTTCCAGGTGGGGTGGCTGGATGCAGAGTCTTTTGATCTGATCATTGCCTAACGGGGTTCATCATGTCACATACAGCCGTCCCAGGCCCCCAGATCAAATTCCTTATATTCAGGTTTGGGTAGACATTTTGTCTGAGAAATCCCGTTGGCTGAAGGCATGCCTCCTGAGGGAAAAATTGGGACAGAGACAAACAATTCTTTTGGCTGGGCCTCAGCAGATGAAGGATTCCTTGGTCCTTCAGGGAGAGCAGGAAGAATCCATCAGCTGGCCTCCTCCTTATGCTCCTCTGGCACTGAATTCAGGAGAGCCCCGGCCTGAGGCCCAGGCCCCGCCACCAACTCCTGACCCAGAGTCTTGCCTCTCCCAATGCCAATTGTCTTCCCTCCAGACTTGCCGATGGCAGGAGCTTTGTCGTCCTCCAACCCCTTCAGTCCATCTCATACTACACAGGGAATGGAATATGGGGTTTCTGGGGGTACTGAATCAGTGGTCCCAGCATCCCTCCTGCCCTTAAGGCATGCTGAGCCACTGGACCTGGGCCCCGACCGCCAGCCTTTTATGGTTTATGTCCCTTTCTCAACTAGTGATTTGTGTAATTGGAAGAATCAAAATCCCTCTTTTTCTCAGAACCCTCAGGGTCTGATATCTCTGCTGGAGTCACTCTTTTTTACCCACCAACGCACGTGGGATGACTGCCAGCAGTTACTCCAGACCCTCTTCATCTCAGAGGAGAGAGAGAGGGTGAAGGCAGAGGGAAGAAAACTGGTCCTAGGGCTAGATTGACAGCCATCTGGGGATGTAAGATAGATTGAGGCACTGTTCCCCAGCTCTAGACCAGACTGGGGGGTGAATGATCACAGGGGAAGGGAAGCCTTGGACCAATTGCCAGACTCTATTTTGGGGTATCTGGGCAGCAGCTCAGAAGCCCACTAACCTCCCGAAGGTGACTGAGATCACCCAAGGACTGAACTAGAGTCCTGCCGCATTCCTGGAAAGGCTATGTGAGGCATGTCAGGTCTGTACACCCATAGACCTATATGCTCCAGAGAATAGGAAGGCTATTTACATAGTGTTCCTGTCCCAGTCGGCCCCAGATATTAGGAAAAATTTACAGAAGTTATAAGGCTTTAAGGGGAAGTCAATCTCAGTACTAGTAGAGGTGGCTCAAAAGGTCTTCAATAACCAAGAAGACCCAAAGGCGGAACTCAACACCAAAATGGCTAGAATCCTGGTCACCATAAATGAGGGAAAGGGTAGAAAGTGAGGCCCTCAGGGGAAGGAGAGAGGCCCACCACAGGAGAGAATGGGGAAAGATTAATATATCTTGTACAAGGAACACGGACATTGGAAGAATAAATGCCTGAAAAGGACCAAGAAGAAGCCAGTGCTTGTATTGGTGGAGGAGGTGGATTAGGGGGTTCAGGGTTCTAGGGCCCCCTGAGAGCCCCAGGTAACATTGATCATGGGGGGAGGGCACCCAGTAGACTTCTTGGTAGATACCAGTGTGACCTTTTCAGTTCTTAAGGAGCCTGTTGGACCAGTTTTTAGAGAATGTGTGCCCATCCAAGGGGCTACTGGAAAGGTCCGGTCCTACCTTTGGACCAAGGGGCAGATATCCAACCTAGGAATTGGTCAAGTTACCCATTCTTTCCTCATAATGCCAGATTGCCCCTACCTGCTCCTCAGCTGAGACCTTACTAAATTGAAGCCCACCATCTCCTTTGAAGAAGGGGAAATAGACATTAAGCTAGGAGGGTGAGGGACAAGCTCAGGAATGTTCCTTGTAACCTTGCCCCAGGAGAAAGAATAGAGGCTACGCGAGGAGCCAAAGGTAAGGCCCTGTAGCCTCCTCAAATCATTAAGGAGGAAGATCCCCCAGGTACGGGGCGAAGATAACCCTCCTGTCCTGGCATCCCACTGACCCCCATAGTAATCCAGCTCACAAGCAGCGTGACCCCCATCTGGGTCAAGCAGCACCTAATGAGTCAGAAGGCCTGAGTGGGTATAGCCAAGTATATAAAAAGGCAGTGGGAAGCAGGGATTCTTATTCCCTGTCTATTGGCTTAGAACACCCCATTACTGCCTGTGCAGAAGCCCGGCACCGAGGACTTTTGGCCCATCCAGACACCTTCTCAGGATGGCCGGAGGCCTACCTCACCAGGACTGAGACAGCCCAGGTAGTGGTTAAGAAGCTCCTCTCTGAAATTGTCCCATGGTTTGGCCTACCACTGTACATAGGATCCAACAACAGCCCAGCATTCATTGCCAGGATCACCCAATTAGCAGCTAAGGCATTAAAGGTAACTTAGAAGTCACATTGTGGATACAGGCCACAAAGTTCAGGGCAGGTATAGAGGATAAATCAGACATTAAAGGAAGCATTAATCAAGCTGAGAATAGAGACTGATGAGAACTAGGTAACTTTGTTCCCCTTTGCCCTTCTCTGAGCTAGGTACACCCTGAATGTCCAAGGATTGACCCCCTTTGAAATAATGTTTGGGCTACCGCCACCATTGGTGCCCAAGTTGGGGGAGGAAGAGGTCACCTGTCTCTACCTGCAATTTGCTTAAGTCTTTACTGGCGCTCCAGAAAGCTGCCACATCAGCACAACAGATTGTACAAGAGGCTTACCGACATGCTGACACCCTGGAGGTGGGAGAGGCAAGCTGTTTTTTCCCTAGCAACTTAGTCTGGGTGAAAAGACATCAACCTGGAGGGCTCGAGCCGTGCTGGGGTGGTCCACACACTGTGGTCCTCAGCACCCCCTCAGCAGTCAAGGTGGCTGGGAAGAGACATTGGATCTATCGCACCCAAGTGAAGGTGGTCAACAGTAGAGACCGCACCCGAAGGTAGAAAGTAAAACCAACCCAGGACAAACTAAAGGTGAAACTGGTGCCTGCATCATAATCTATCTACTGCTACTTGCTATCATATAGAGGTGTGATAAGCCCCTTTCCCACTAGGCCCCACATTATGCCTGGGAAATGATTTGCACCATGGACTGGGTAGTCCTAACCCGGGTGACAGACACCGGTAAGCCAATCCTCTGGTTTAACCTATGCAGCTTGTTATGAAAGGACTGGAATCAACCTCAGGGGGAGCCCTGCCTGATATATGCCGAGCTGGTGGCTTCGAGGCTTAGACGCCCCTCCAATTGTCCGCACCAAGCAGAAGCTGTGGCATACTCCCCTATATGTTGGCCCTTGCCAGCCCCGGATTACCTTTCTGAAGTGTGGGGACCATGAAGATTATTATTGCAGACAGTGGGGCTGTGAAACATATGCCCAATGGCCCCCAAATCTTCCGGACAGGGACATACAGTTTACCCGGAAGGCGGGGCCAGGGGCTCCGTAAAAGAACTGTACTGTTAGAAACTGCAGCCCCATTGTCATCAAACCAGTGGCATACTGGGCTAGAGACTGGGCCAAAGGAAAGATATGGGGACTAAGGTTATATATTTCTGGGCCAGACCCAGGGATACTATTTACTATTCAGCGACGGGAAATACCCTGACCGCCCAACCCAATTGGTCCTCTGGCCCCTTGGCGACCCGAGGTCAGGAGACCAAGCCCAACCTCATGCGTGATGAGCCTGCCACTACCATCATCAGAGACTGAAGCAGATCGTCAGGATGTGGCAACCTGGCCTCTGCCTCGAAGGATCCCACTGAGACCAGACATTTTTGCGCCACTAGACACCTCATTCCAACTCCTAAACAACAGTGCTCCTAACCTCACTACAGACTGTTGGTTGTGTCTAAACCCTGAGCCTCACTATTATGTAGGAATTGGAACTTCTGCCCCATTTGGAGCCAGTGCAACTCACATCAGCAACATATCTACTGATGCAGAAACTCCGGGACTATGTGCATGGGGGAATGGGAGGAGGGGATTAACTCTAGGAGACATCACTGGTGCCGGGGTGTGTGTCACATCTGCCAATTACTCCCTCTCCAACTCCCCGTATGCAGAGAATTGTAACCAGACACTCCAACTTCCAGAGAAACCAGAGTTTGGGGCCCCCTGGTACCTGGTTGCCCCAAATGGTACCTGGTGGGCATGCACCACCAGAATTATCCCTTGCATACTCTCCCTAAATCTGCAGATTAGGCCTGAGCCAGGACTTTGCATCCTAACTCACATCCTGCCACAGGTGTACTGTTACTTAGGGGAAGGAGGGATGGAGCACCTCCTTATAGAGCCTCAGGGAGTCAAGAGGGCCCCAATTCTAGTCCCCCTGCTCATAGGAATTGCAGGATCCACAGCAGTATGTACAGCTGCTTTAGTTACAGGACACCAAAATTATAAGGAACTAGGTAGCCAGATTGACCAGGACCTAAGTACTCTAGAAAAATCCATAGAGCAGCTAGAGGAATTGGTAGGGTCCCTAGCCGACGTAGTCTTACAGAACAGGAGGGGACTCGACCTACTCTTCCTGAAACAAGGGGGGCTATGCCTAGCATTAGGGGAGGTGTACTGCTTCTACACCAACCACTCAGAGAAAGTTTAAGTAAGTTAGGGAAACAAATGGCTAGCAGAGAGGAGGCCTGTAAGGCAGAGAGGAACTAGTATAAGAATCTGTTCTCCTGGTCCCTCTGGTTCACAACCCTCCTATCCACTGTGACAGGGCCCTTCCTCTTACTAATAGTAGGTCTCATTTTTGGACCCTGCCTGCTCAGGTGTCTCCTCAATTTTATCCAAGACCAAATCCAAGTTGTCAAAATCATAGTCCTGCACACCCAGTACTCTCAGCTAGTGGATACTAGCGATGAATCCAGGATCTGAATTTGTCTCCTAAGACCAGTAGGGAGTGTAATGAGTTAAACTGAGTTGAATGTCAGTAGAAAAAATTTCAAATCTGTTCCCCAGCCGTGTCCCAGTTAGAGTTCTCTGTAAACTGACAAGAGACCAAGGATGGGTAACCAGACATAACACCAAGTTTACACCTGTGCGTCAAGGCCCTAAATAGACCTTATAACTATAACCAAGGATATTTATAGTTTATAGTTTCTGTAAAAAAAAAAAAAAAGCTTGCCTAGCACCAAGGTCACAGCTGCTGGAGGAGGAGAGCTCCCTTCACAGAGACGCCTGTGGCAGTCGCTGGCCAGCTCAAAAAATCCTCGCTTACTACTTAAGACCTAGTTGGAGTTGGTGGCCTTATTCTCATGAATGTTGGTCCACAACACTGTCTGTTGGTGTGGTGGGGCTCAGGAGGCCTAGGTTTTGGGAAGGCGTGACTGTGGTGTTCAGATTTCTGTAGTTGTGGGGTGGGCAGACTCAGCTTTTGCTGCTCCCTCTGTGGTTGGATATACACGATCCCAGCAGCAGTTCATAGGGGCACATGGGGTGTATTGCCAGCAGTGTGTACTGACACACCGTGAAGGGCCCTGGCACTGAAGCCACTGGATTGCAGTGTCTGTGGGCAGGTATCCTAGAAGAGGGTATTCAGCGTTTCTAAAGCCCAGCAGTGCATCCTTGTTTGTTTAAGTGCTTGTCCAATGGGGCTCACAGCAGGACATCAGGGCTGCCTATGGATCAGTGGTCTTGGGAGACCTGCACGCTGGAAAAGCATGCAATAGTAGTATACATAGTTCTGCAGCTGTGGGGTGGGGAAACTCAGATTTTGCTGATGCACCTGTGGTGGATAGGTGCATGTTCTCAGTGGTGGCACACAGGAACACCCACAGTGAGTTTGCTAGCGCAGGTGCACTGAAGCACTCTGAAGGGCCCTGGTACACTTAATCAAGGTGTCTTTGGGCAGGTATCCAGAATAGGTGAATTCAGAATTTCTACTGCCCAAGGGAGTGCGTTCCTATTTGTCTAAGATTGGACCCAAGGGAGGCTCCCTGTAGCTTCCCAAAGTGCTCCATGGACAGATGGTTTCAGGGGAAGTGAGCAACTGTGGGCATTTGCAGATGCTGAGCTCTAATACACTCTGAAGGGCCCTGGCACTGAAGTTGCATAGCTGGGTGTGTGGGGGCAGTTATTCAGGCAGAGGGAATTCAGAATTTCTACTGGGAGGTAATGTGCCTGTGTCTGTACAAGATCACACCCAGCTGGGGCTCAAAGTGACTCCTAAGGGAAGTCTATGGAGTGCTGAGCCTAGGAGACCTGCGCACTGGAGATGCGTGATTCAAGGTCAGAGGTCTGCCACTGGGGAGGGGGAGGCTGCACTTACTGCTGCGGGCGCTATGCTCCTTTGGAGGTGGAGATCCCTGGGTCTTCGAGTCTTCGAGTCTTCGGGTGGGGCAGTAGGATTTTGGCTGGAGTGGCTGCTGGGTAGCGGGCAGTATCCAAGGCCTGTCTGGGTGGTGGTGCTGATGAGTTCCTAGAAGAGGCCACTCTCCCCTTTAACCCTACCAGACTGCAAAGTACCGAAAATTAGGTACGGCAGATTCGGAAATTACCAAAAAATCGGTACACTGGTCTGGTAGGGTTAAGATGGTGTTGGCTCTGTGCCAGAGTCCCGTAGTCTAGGGGGTGCCTGCAGTGGTGGTAGTCTCTCCTTGTCCCTGAGAGCCTCCTCTACTAGCGCCTGCTGTTCTTGCCAGATTTAACTGTCCTTCACTCACTCACACACACACCACACACCTCCACACACTCTTCTTTCACCCCCTCATTCACTTCCTATCCCTCACCTCAGTCCTGACAGCTGCCATTTTTTTGAGTCCCTTAGCCTTCACTTTTAGGTCTATTTTTTCAGATATAAGTATTGTTACCATAGTTTTTTTTTTCCCAATATATTTGAGTGAATATATTTTTCCCATCCCTTCATTATCAGTCTGCGTGAGTCCTTTGTTCTGAGGTGGGTCTCCTGAAGACAGCATATATATGAGTCATGTTTTCTTATACATTTTTCCACCTTATGTCTTTTTATTGGAACATTTAATCCACTTACATTTAGGGTTATTGTTGATTAATACTTTTTTGTTGCCATTTTTACTGTTTATGTCTGAATTTCTGAATCTCTTTCTATTTCTTCTTACAGCCATTTCTTTAGGATTTCTTGCATTGCTGGTTTGGTGGTAATAAACTCCTTTAGCCTTTTTTTTTGTCTGTGAAATTCCTGATTTCACCTCCAATTTTGAATGATAGCCTTGCTGGATGGATAGAGTATTCTTTGATTCAATCCCTTGCTTCTCATTACTTATATACTTCCTGCTACTCCCTACTGGCCTGATTTGTTTTTTGTTGAGAAATCATTTGATAGTTGAATGAAAGGTCCCTTGTAGGTAACTTTGTGTCATTCTCTTGCAGCCTTTAAAATTCTTCATTTGTTTTCAATGTGTGTCATTTTAATTATGATGTGTCTTTGTGTGTCTGTTTTTGGGATCATCTTGCCTGGGACTCTGCTTCCTGGACTTGTGTGACTTTTTTATTCCCCAGGTTAAGGAAGTTTTCTGTCATTATTTCTTCAAACAGGCTTTCTATTCTTTGTTGAGCTTATTCTCCTTCTTGAACCCCTATTATATAGATGTGATTTCATTTCATGTTGTCCCAAAACTTCCTCAAACTCTCTTCCTGCTTTTTAATGTTTTTTTTTTTCAATTGTTGTTTCGATTAGGGGTTTTCCTACTTTGTCTTCTAACACAATGATTAGGTGCACAGCTTCTTCTAGTCTACTGTTGAAACCTTTCATTGTGTTCTTTATTGTAGCTATGTCATTATTCATTACTTCTTGATTATTATCCATTTGGTGCATTTCTCATTCAGCTACTTATAATTCTCATTGAGTTGCTTGCAATTCTCAGTCAGATATTTGAGCATCCTTACATCCATTACTTTGAATTCTTTATCTGACAAATTATTTGCCTCAATTTAATTTAGTTCCTTTTCTGGTAATTCTTCCTTTTCTTTTTTTTTTTTGGGGGGGGGTTGTTTCTTTGTTTCCCCATTTTTGCTGTTCCTTGGTATTTGTTTCTATGTCTTAATCAAGCTACTATGCCACACAGCTTTTTGGGGCATTGTCTTATGTAATTGATGTTTTGTGCAACCCACTGATGCAGTTTCTCAGACCTCCTGGGTTGGGTGTTCTAGGAAAGCCCATTACTTGAATTATTTGTATTTTTCTAAGGCATTTGAATCTTGAATGTTACTGTCCCATTCATGGATATATTCTCACAGGTTGCTTTACTATGTGGGTCATCCCTGACTTCATCATGCAAATTTTGTGGATCTGCTGCTTGCTGCTCTAAGCCATCCACTGATCCACTGATGCACCATTTGTGTCTGTCTCCACAAGTCTTGGCCTCAAACAGGAGGGGCCCATCTGCCCTGTAAAGTAGTCTTGTTAGGCGTATGGGACTCAGGTCTGGTTCAGCAATGTTCCCCTTCCTCTGCTCACCTTTGCCTGTCAGACATCTGTCAATCTTAATCACTCAAAACTGTTTCGGACAGGGCTTTAGGAGGAGGAGGTACTGTTTAACTATCAGAGAATATGATGGGCATGTTTTTCTGCCCCACTTGATTGAACTCCTGTTCATGGGAAGGATCTCCCCTCTGACTTGTTGGCAGTGAGGTTGGAGCTCGTTGGATTTTGCTCTCAAGGGCCCTGGTATTGAAGCCACTGGATTGTGGTGTCTGTGGGCAGGTATCCCAGAAGAGGGTATTCAGCATTTCTAAAGCCCAGCAGTGCATCCCTGTTTGTTTAAGTGCTTGTCCAAGGGGGCTCACAGCAGGGCACCAGGGCTACCTGTGGATCAGTGGTCTTGAGAGACCTACACGTTGGAAAAGCATGCAACAGTAGTGTCCAGAGTTCTACAGCTGTTGAATCTAGTTGCTTGGTATAGCTATACTGTGTCTGTTGGAAGCTGCTGTAGTGTAGGTGAATGTGAGTCACTGTCTTTTTCTGGTACTGGCAACCTAATTGATGTCGAAGAGGTTGAAGCCCTAGTAGTCCTGGAGTCAGGGACTCCTTAGCACAAAGGCTGATTCTTCCTTGAGTCTCACACCTTGATTGTCTCTGCTTTGAGTTGTATTCCCTTTCTCCATGGATCTGGTCTGTCAGGTGTCAGCTGCAAAATCTAGAGGTCAGCATGCAACTCCCTGTGAGGTCCTGGGTGACTTGTGAGGTCCCTCTGGTACAAGACTCATTGGGCTGTCCTGGATCTCACAGCTCGGGTCCCTTGCAAATTCATGCTGGCATGTGGCTCACTGTGCAAGTTCTGGGTAGTGTACGAGGCAGTCTGGGTAGTGTTGAAGCTGTACTCCAAGCTTCCACTGCTCCCCGCTTAAAGATGGCATGGATTCTGTGCTGGAGACATGCGTGCCCATGAAATACCTATGGGGGTAGCAGGGGCTCTTTGTCTAGGAGAGTTTGATTCACCAGTACCTGAGACTCCTGCAAGATGTAGCTGTACCACACACACACACACACACCACATGTCTGTACACTTCCCTTTCACTCCCTTACGCACTCACACTATCTCCCCTCACTGCTGTCCTGCCAGGCACCATACTGGAGCTTTATTTAAATGTATCTGGCATTTTAATTATAATGTGTCTGAAAAGGATAAAATGGTGGCCAAATTAGGCAGACCTTTCTTGCACCTACTCCCAGAGAGATTGGAAATAACATTAAGTGGAAAACATACAACTGGAATTATCAACTGAGGTTTAGCTTAGGAGCAGACTTATAACTATGAAGGACAAAAAATCACATGGAGACTAGTATGAAGGTCTACTTCACAAGAGGAGAGGTCCCAGATTTCTGGGGCAGCAGGATGACAGGCCAAGTGAGGGGAGGGATCTCCCTGCTATAGGAGGGTTTGTTCCCTCAGAAGACAGATAGGGTTGGCTCCATACCTGCTTATGACTTTACAATCCAATCAAAGTGAAAACTTTTACTTATGTGTAAGTGAAGAAAGAAAGGAAGATAAAAGAATGAACTGTTCAGGTGAAAATAGCAAGAAACTGGCAGATACACATTAATATATCCCACTTTTCCTAATCTCTTGTTCTGTTTCTTAATTCTTAATTGTGGGAGCTTGAAGAAGTGTACATGTTCACCATTTCGTAAAGTAAGTGGCATTAAATTCTCCCCACCTCTACCTACCAGATGATTAATATTTTTATTATGTAAAAGGATGCAAATAAACAAATTCAGAAACAAAAGAGGTGAAGTATCAACTGATCCTACAGAAATACAAAGGATCATAGTACAAATATGAACAAATATATTCCAACAAGCCAGACAACTTGGATGAAATGGACATATTTCTAGAAAAATACAATCTTCCAAAACCAAATCAGAAACAATGAGGAAACCTGACTAGCCCAATAACTACTGAAGAAATTGAAGCAATAGAAAACAAAACAAAACAAAAACCTCCTGGCAAACAAAAGCCCTGGTCTAGACAGCTTCACAGCAAGTTTTACCAAGCATTCAAAGAACTAACACCTAGCCTCCTCAAACTATTCCAAAAATTCTGAGGAAGGAACATTTCTAAGCTCTTTTTACAAGGCTAGCATTAGCCTAATTCTAAAACTAGATAAAGACACTACAAAGAAAGAGAATTGCAGGCCAATATCTTTCACAGACATAGATGCTAAAGTTCTCAACAAAATATTTGCAAATGGAATCCAGCAATACATTAAAAAGATCATACCACATGACCAAGTGGTATTTATTCATGGGATGGAAGGCTGGTACAATATTTGCAAATCAATATATGATATGCCACATAAATAAATTGAAAGACAAAGTCACTCTGCAGAAAAGGGTGTTGAATTTTATCAAATATTTTTTCTCCATCAAATGATATGGAGAAAAAGCATTTGATAAAATTCAACACCCTTTTCTGATAGAAACTCTCAGTAAAATTGGAATAGAGGGATAATAAAGGACATATATGTTTCTATGTATTAGGTAGAGCTACTATGTCTCCTGGAATTGTTAGAGTGGTCTTATGTAATAGTTGTCCTGTTGGGTACAGTGACTCAGACTGTACTGTCATTTGAGCTGGGTGCTCTAGGTTCCCCCTATGTGGACTGTGTGCATAGTCTTGTTGTGCTGTTGGTGTCACTGGGAGGAATTGACCTCCAGGCCAATTGGCTGTAAGGACCACTTTAACTACAGTGGAAGAACTGTGCCCTATGGAGCAGAACTTGCTTCAGTTGGCTTTTGATGCTCACTGAATCTGTCCCTTGAGTGTGTCATTCAAGGATGTGTAGAGTTTTAATCTAGTATGGTTGGAAGCTGTCCACTGGGTTCACTAGCTCTGGGGACTCCCAGAAGGTGCAAAGTCAGTAACTGCCTGGGGGCATCTGGCAGGAGCTACAGAGTGATCTGCAGATAGCAACTACTTGTGTTGGTATTGGAATTGCCCAGGTGAGGTTAAGCTGTGAAGCAAGGCACCTGGTGCTAGTGCCAGGTCTTTGGCCTCTTATTGATAGGTATTGAGCATGCTGATGCCAGCTGCTGCTTGTTTAAGAGATTTTAGGAATGTCTGAGGCTTGAGCCAGGACAGGCCATTCATATGGAAAAGGTGCTTCAAACAGCTTGGATGGGACTTTAAATTGGATGGGTTGAGGTCTCAGAAAATTGCCAGGGCAGAGCAATCAGTGTGAGCAAGGCTGATGGAAACTCAGATATTGATTCCAATCAGCTCTGTGAGAAGGCAGGTCTCAGAGTAGGAACAATAGTCCCTGCATGTACCCCTGTCTGGGAGAAAGCTGCCCCCGAGTTCTTGCTCTGATGCCAGACAATTCAGTTCCTCCCGGTATGCCCCTGGCTCCCTCCTAAGCAGCCCCAGTGCTGGAGCTCAGAGGGAGCTGGACCATGCAAGTTCAAGTGCCAGCTTTTAAGAGGAACTGCATGTATCTCCAGCAGCCCCTGTGTCACACAGCCACAGTCCCCACTGGTTTTTACAGCCTAAAGTAATGGAGCCTTCTCTTCTCAATATTTACAGTGAAAATTCGGGTGAGTTCCTGAAAGTAAATTTCACAAAATTGTGGTCCCTTTCCCACAACTGGATCCTCCTGGAGTTTGTACTCTAAAATTTGTCCATGTTAAGCATCCAGTAATTTGTCAATTATAATTCATTTTTTTCTACATCTGCAGCGATTTCTGTGATTTTTGCTTATGAGTCTCTGCTTTGGCAAGCCATGACTCTCTGTATTATCCTATATGTCTGCCTAATATTAGTAGCAGCAGTTTGTCTTGCGTCTTCCACTCTCTTACAGATACAAGAAGACTTGTCGATTTTTCAGTCTATTCCACTTTTTACTTATTAAAATGGAGTGGTAACATCTAATGTCCTTATATGCAGAACAGGAAACAATATTTATTATAATATTTGTACAATAAATATTACTACCATGTGCCAGGCAGTTCTCTGCAAACTGAAGAGAGAGCTCTAAATAGGGCAGCCCAAGTGTCATTCAATTAATCTCCTTTTCAAAAATATATTTCTTTATTGATTTCAGAGAGGAAGAGGAAATCAGAGAGATAGAAACATCAATTATGAGAGAAAATCATCGATCAGCTGCCTCCTGTACACACCCCACTGGAGATCGAGCTGCAACCCAGGCATATGCCCTTGGTCAGAATTGAACCTGGGACCCTTCAGTTCACAGGCTGATGCTCTATCCACTAAGCCAAGCCAGCTAGGGCCAATTAATCTCCTTTTAAATAATTTTAGATGTTCCCTTATAAGAATGTGTTTGATTCAGGTAGTCTTAGAAATTTTTAAATGTTTTCTTTCTCTTTTCATTAAAATCGGAAATTATATTTAACTGGGGCCCATTACTGTGGTTGGGTGATGAGAAGCAGGAAATGTTACCATATTCTAAAGCTTTATCCTGAAGCAAAATAGGATATCTTTTTACTTTACCTTTTAAAGAGTCTAGTTGTTTTCACAGTGACCTTACTTTATTTTCAATAGAGGTGAATTTAGAATAAGTTTAATATGAGCTTTTCATGGCAGAGATATCATATAAACATGGCAAAGGAATATAAATCACCTGGTGACTTAAGTGAAAAATAGCCCAAACCCCTCCAGAGGGTAATAAGAGCAAGAACTAAAGTTGCTGCCTCTTCAGGCTCCAAGGTAATAATGAGTTTCCACATTAGCTTATGTTCCTCTACCAAAATCATAGATATTTTAGATTTATCTGTAGCTATTTAGTCTGATATAGTGGAACAACAAAAAATGTATTTTGAAGCCAGATAGATCTGGGTTCAAAACCTAGCCTCAGATTTGGTGCTACATAGCTTTGAGCCTCAGATAAGTTTGTGAACACTTTGAACTCCAGTTTCCTTACCTACTTCATGGGTTGATGGATTGTTATCAGGAGGTAAGAGACATTACTTCAGTGGACTTAACATTTCTCCTCCTCCTCCTCCTCCTTCTCCTCCTCCTCCTTCTTTTCTCTCTCTCTCTCTCTCTCTCTCTCTCTCTCTCTCTCTCTCTCTCTCTCTCGTTTAGCAATTTCACTTTCTTTTAAGCTCAAATGTTCTTCATATCAATTATAACAGTAAATCACATTTCTTACCAGATTCTTCTCATCAGGTTATTTCTGGTATTTGTTTAAGAATGAATTCATGCTGTACTAGTATGTTCTGGTCATTTTGCTTCTGATTGTTTCAGCCAGCAATCTCACTCCAGACTGCTATTCTATTCCAGCTGGTCTTTTCTTGTTATTTCTTTACTGTTTTCTTTAGTCTTCAGCCCTTCTGTGTTGCTTTCAGATCCAACCTCCCATATCTACTCTTAAGAGTGAAGTTAAGCCTCCAGCCCAACAAGAAGAGCTACTAAAGATTATGTCAAGGTTTCAAAAGATCTGGAGTCATTTTATAAGGGGGAATAAAGGTCATGGAACATGGGGTTCCTATTTTCTCAGGAATCTTTATGGGAAAAAAGCATTTATAATCCTTTGGCCTAGGATTGTGTGACTATCTCTGATACAAGGGGAAAACAGAGCTTCCTTTGTCTCTTAAAACAAACCTCAGGGTAAGGGACAATTTTATTGTTTTGGTTATAGAAGAAAAATATCTGACATAACTTTATTAGTGCTGGGCCTGTCACAGAGAATTGGGTGAAGGGAGAGACTGGAGATGAGCAATATATACTTCCTAACCTGCAACTTATAAGGAAGAAAAACATATTTGCAAATGGAATATGTGTGTGAGAGGTTATTTTTGTACAAAAAAGTAAGTTATATTTTAAAAGGAAAGGATATCAAGCCTGTCAAGTTGGCCTCTAGGAAAATAATGCTGACTAGATTTTCCAATGGCAAAAGTGCTAATGTCATCTCAGTTTTCTTAAAAATGTTAGTCTGCAGGAACCTCCTGGTGCCTGAGAATTGCTTATTATGCCAATATCTTTTTCAAAATTTTGAGGAGAAGGATCTTGTAATCCCAGTCCTCTGAGATCCTGAGCAGCATTCTCAATCCACGGGCTCTGCTTTTAGCTTTAGCTTTAAACCTTCTCATGATACTTCCTGTAAGCTATGGTCATTTCAGAATACCTCTGTTCCACTGTACCTTAACTGGAAAAAAAAACATTGTACTGATCAAGGATGTTGTCAGAACATTTCTATACTTTATAAAGGACAGTGAAATATGCTTATTTCACCTTTGGCTTTTAGCTTTATATTCATATACAACATACTTTTTTCTATTAAAACACATTATGATATTTCACATATACATATCATTTTTTTTAGAATGCCAACTCCTACCCAAACTACTTTTTTTTTGGATTTTTTTTAATTTTTTTTTATTACATAAAGTTTTACAAAGATTGGTACATATATCTCTTTTTTCCCCTGCCCTTCCGCCCGCCTCCCCTACCCCCCAGTGTTTTGTGTCCATTATTTATGCTTAAATGCATGCACCAAAAGTCCCTTGGCTGATCTGTTACCCCACCCCCAATGTTCCTGTCCTTGTTGCTGTAATTAGACAGTCTGTTTGATGCTGCTCTGCCTCTGTATCCATTTTTGTTCACCAGTTTACAATGGTTATTATTATCCATAGATGAGTGAGTACATGTGGTATTTTTCTTTCATTTACTGGCTTATTTCACTTAGCATTATGTTCTCCAGCTCCATCCATACTCCTGCAAATGCTAAGAACTCCTTCCTTTTTACAGCAGCATAGTATTCCATTGTGTAGATGTACCACAGCTTTCTAATCCATTCATCTGCTGATGGGCACTTAGGCTGTTTCCAAATTTTAGCTATGGTAAATTGTGCTGTCATGAACATAGGGATGCATATGTCCTTTCTGATTGGTGTTTCTGGTTTCTTAGGATATATTCCCAGAAGTGGGATCACAGGGTCAAAAGGGAGATCCATGTTTAATTTTTGAGGAAACTCCATACTGTCCTCCATAGTGGCTGCACCAGTCTGCATTCCCACCAGCAGTGCACGAGTGTTCCTTTTTCTCCGCATCCTCTCCAGCACTTGTCGTTTGTTGATTTGTTGATGATAGCCATTCCTACAGGTGTGAGATGGTACCTCATTGTTGTTTTGATTTGCATCTCTTGGATGATTAGTGACTTTGAGCATGTTTTCATATGTCTCTTGGCTTTCTGAATATCCTCTTTTGAAAAGTGTCTACTGGAAGTATCAGCCATTGCGATTAGACAAGAAGAAGATATAAAAGGTATCCAAATTGGAAAAGAAGAAGTAAAACTGTCCTTATTCGCAGATGATATGATATTGTACATAAAAAATCCTAAGGACTTCATCAAAAAACTATTAGACTCAATAAATGAATTTGGCAATGTAGCAGGATACAAAATTAACACCAAGAAATCTATGGCATTTTTGTACACCAATAGTGAACGCACAGAAAGAGAGACTAAAAAAACAATCCCATTTACCATCACACCAGAAAAACTAAGATACCTAGGCATAAACTTAACTAAAGAGGTAAAAGACCTCTACTCAGAAAACTTCAGGACGTTGAAAAAAGAGATAGAGGAAGACATAAACAGATGGAAGAACATACCATGTTCATGGATTGGTAGAATCAATATCATTAAAATGTCAATACTACCCAAAGCAATATATAAATTCAACGCAATCCCCATTAAAATACCAACAGCATATTTTACAGACCTAGAACGAACTCTCCAAAAATTCATTTGGAATAAAAAAAGACCCCGAATACCTGCAGCGATCCTGAGAAAGAAGAACAAAGTAGGAGGGATCTCAATACCAGATATCAAGTATATTATAAAGCCACTGTTCTCAAAACTGCCTGGTACTGGCACAAGAATAGACATATAGGTCAATGGAATAGAATAGAGAGCCCAGAAATCGACTCAAATCAATATGCTCAATTAATATTTGACAAAGGAGGCAAGAACATACAATGGAATCAAGACAGTCTCTTCAATAAATGGTGCTGGGAAAATTGGACAGATATATGCAAAAAAATGAAACTAGACCACCAACTCATACCATACATAAAAATAAACTCGAAATGGAAAAAGGACTTAAATGTAAAACGGGAAACCATAAAAATACTAGAGGTATACAAAGGCAACAAAATCTCAGACATATGCCAAAGCGGTTTCTTCACTGACACAGCCCCTAGGGCATTGGAAACTAAAGAGAAAATAAACAAATGGGACTTTATCAAAATAAAAAGCTTCTGCACAGCAAAAGAAACCATCAGCAAAACAAGAAAACCCACTACATGGGAGAACATATTTGCCAATGTTATCACTGATAAAGGTTTAATCTCCAACATTTATAGGGAACTCATACAAGTTAACAAAAAGAAGACAAACAATCCAACCAAACTACTTTTTAAAAATATATATATTTTATTGATTTTTTTTTACAGAGAAGAATGGAAAAGGATAGAGAGTTAGAAATATCAATGAGAGAGAAACATTGATCAATTGCATCCTGCACACCCCCAACTGGCATTGTGCCTGCAACCAAGGTACATGCCCTTGACCAGAATCAAACCTAGGACCCTTCATTCCACAGGCCGATGCTCTATCCACTGACCCAAACTGGGCAGGGCACAAACTACTTTTATCATGTTCAACAAGAGTGTATATAATCTGGATCCTGAACATATTTCCAACTTCATCTCATACTGTTCTCCCTCTCATTCACTGTATAGAAAGTACAATAGTTTTTAAAATGTACTTTAGGAGTGAGGGAGTGAAAGGGGAGTGTGTGGATGTGTCGTGTGTGTGAGTGTGTCTGAGGGAGGGACAGCTAGACCTCGCAGGACATTCAGGGGCTGTCAGACCAGGCTTGAATAGCTGGGCAGTCTCTGCTACTGCTGTAATCTCTCCCAGAACACCAGCTCTGCCACAGAGGCTGCACCATCTTGAAGGAGAGAGCCAGCAGACTCTGCCTGTGAATTCACTAAGCCAGCAGACAATTCCCAAGATTGTTCACATGCACAGGGAACCAGCAGACACTGCCTGTGACCATACAGGGAGCCAACAGTCACTGCCTGAGACCATACACATGTTCAGGGAACCAGCAGCAGCTGTCTGCAACCATGTGCACTCTGGGAACCAGCAGATGCCTCCTGTGACTTCAGGCATGAGGAGAGCCAGACGCCACTGCCTGCAACCACACCTGTGAGGGGAGCCATCAGTCACCTCCCAGAAATGAGCCAGGAGACAATGGCCACCCACAACCCCTGGGGAAGAGCTGGCAACTGCATGGTGTTCAGCCACCACCTACAAGGGCCAGAGGGGCAGCTGTCACCCACAACTGCCCCATGAGCAGCCACCACGTGCAATTATGAGAGGAGTAGGCACCACCTACCACTGCATGACCTGCCACCAGGCTCTTCATTGCAGCCTCAGGACCTGTGCAATTCAACACCTAGATCCGTCAGTGAGAACAAAAATAGGGCAACAGAAGAATGACCCCAAAGGAAAGAAAAGGAGGAATCTCCAGGAGAGGAATTAAATTAAATAGAGGCATGCAATATGTCAGAAAAAGAATTCATAATAAGGATCATACAGTTCATAAATCAGATGGATGAGAAAAATCAACAACTTATGTAATAACCAAGAAGAAATAGTGATATAGCTACAATAAAAAAATACTATGTAAGACTTCAACATAGACTAGAAGAAGCAGAGGATCAAATTAGTGAATTAGAAGATAGGGAAGCGGAGAACCAAGATGGCGGCATGAGGTATATACCTAAATGCACAGCCTCCACACCTACATTATAGAAATACAACTATACAGATAAATGGCCATCCTCCAGAACCAAGGGAGGGGAAGCTTTACATCTAGAAGGAAAGAGGAGTGCTTTGAGACTGAATAGAAGCTCCCGCCCAAACTGAAAGGTACGGACGCGTGAAATGGAGGCAGTGGTGCAGCGCACGGCAGTGCTGGTGAAAGGGTGGCAGCAGCAACCGGGTCCACAGCTTGGAAGATTATAAACCCCCAAGTCGCACTGAA
Source organism: Murina feae (assembly GCA_004026665.1). NCBI lineage: Eukaryota > Metazoa > Chordata > Mammalia > Chiroptera > Vespertilionidae > Murina > Murina feae. The sequence goes on from PVJC01015020.1 coordinate 35,042, forward strand.
TGCAATGTGGGCTGTAGGGCAACGGGGCAGCGGAAGACCAGTTGCACTCTAGCAGTGCTATTTGCAGCTATCACTGACGCGGAGATTCGGAGACTGAGAATCGTGCGCAGACCCCAGAGCTTGGAGATGCAAAACCCGGTAGAAACTGTGGCATCAGGAGAGGGGAAGCCATTGTGAGTGGTTCCACCCCCGGTGATTCTGAGACCCCGCCCCACCCCACCTACAACCCTGCCCAAGCTGTGCACCTGCCTGCCTGCAGCATAACCGAAGGGTCTGAAGCTGAGACAGAACTCCAATAGATCCAAACTCCAAACAATGAGGAGAAAGGCCTGCAGGTCATTTCCCCCCAGTGATACCTCCCAGTGATAACTACAACAAGACTGTGCACCCAGCCTTCAAAGGCATACAAGAGTGTCCACCCCAGGTGATTGGGGAGGCTGAATCACTGGGCCCTATATAGGACACCTAGCACAGAAAGCCGAAATGCGGAGACTAAGAAACAGGTCACAAAAGACAGAAATGGAGGAACGCAAATGACTGGATATAAAGTTCAAAACCATGGTTACTAGGTTTTTCAAGAAGTTTCTAGAGAATG
>PVJC01015021.1:0-35623 GCA_004026665.1 Murina feae
AAATAGTTGTTCACAGCTGCATTTGCGGTGTCTACCCTATGCCGCCATCTTGTTTCTCCAATCAGAAACGGTTAATTTTAATATTTCGCTTTTATAGAGTAGATACTAGACACCTGGTGCATGAAATTTGTACATTCATGAGGGAGGCCCTCAGCCCGGCCTGTGCCCTCTTGCAGTCAGACATCCTTAGTGCTGCTGCAGAGGCAAGAGAGGTTCCCACCATCATTGCTGCACTCACCAGCAATGAGGCTGGCTTCTGGCTGAGTGGTGCTCCCCCTGTGGGAGCGCACTGACCACCAGGGGGCAGCTCCTGCGTTGAGTGGGATTGGGCCAAAACCAGCTCTGTGACATCTCCCGAGGAGTCCCAGATTATAAGAGGGCATAGGCCAGGCCAAGGGTCCCCATGGGTGCACAGTTGGGGCTGGGGAGGTAATGCAGGGAGGGCTACAGGATGTGTCCGGCCCATCTCGCGCTAACCTACCGGTTGGAGTGTCTGCCCCCTGTTGGTCACTGCATGTCATAGTGAGTGGTTGAGCAGCCTTAGTATATCATTAGCATATTATGCTTTGATTGGTTGAACAGATGACCAGATACTTAGCATATTAGGCATTTATTATATAGGATATTGGTATATGTAACATCTGTATCTATATTAAGTTAAACATGAGTTTGTACTGATATTTCTGTTATTCATAACCCATTACCACATGGATCATTCTGCTGTCTCCCTTGCTTATTTGTAGACTCCCAGTCCCACAGTGAGAAGCCTGGCTCTCACCACCTGCCATCCATTTAATTGTTTCACTTCGTATGTGTTTATCGCAGTGTCAGCATTGTTAACTGGTAGCCTACGGGAAACGACTTTATTAGCTGGAGTACACTGCTCGTGTGCAAGTCCTTTTCCCTTTAGTCTCACACACATCCACTCATTTCCAAAGTTACTTATGTCAGCACCTTCGAGATAGAATTTTTGCAGCCATAGGTACCAGGCCAGCAGCATCTCTGAAATCACAGCTGACACTATGTCATCATGCAAATGGCTTCCTGCATGCCAGCAGAAATTCGGATTGCACAAGTCAATTCTGAAGAATAATTTAAGCGTGTTTTTTTCTCAGTAGTCTAGTAAAGAGGTAACTTTAGAAAAGCTTTTTTTGTTGTTTGTTTATTTTTTAAATCATTATTTGTAGAGAGAAACTCATCCCAGGATAAAAAGGAATTTTAAAGGAGATTTTGTGATTTTTTCCATCAAAAAGACTCCTGAGGTCCTTTGTCCGCGCATGGCAGTCCCTCTGCAGGCCACCTCCAAAGGAAGGAGTGGATGGAGGCGCTTACTTCATGTGTAGCAGCAAACTTATTCTGTACATAATATGCTCTGAGGTCATAATATGCAAAGGGTCACATGGGTTTAAATTCTTAAAGGGGTTTACTCTGTTGTTAGAGAACTAAATTATTTTGGTGGTTTTCACAATAAGACCAATTTGATACAGTTGAAGTTAAGGAAAGGAATTAGAAGGATAGCACCAATTTTTGACTAGCCAACCATCGAGCCACATTTATTTATTTAACAACAATTTTCTAGCTCCCTGTGTTGTCAGGCCCTACCGGAATTTGGGAAGTTTTTGAAGAACAGTAAAAATATAACCCTCAGGAAGAGTTCCACATAAACCAAGAGTTAAAATACAGTGTGATAAAGTAGTACCTCATGAACACTGGGAACAAAGAGGAGGAAGGGCCTTTGCCTGGGAAGTCAGAGGGTTGTAGGTAGAACAGAACTGTATCAGAGTTTAAGGAAAGAGAATTTCTGAAAATAGTTTGTGCAAGGGTGTAGATCCTTGAACATACACTGTTAGAATGCTGGACTACAGGGCTGGGAGTGTGAGGCCATGTCAGAAGGTAAGCCTGGCTATGAAGGACTACTTGGAAGGTGCCAGTGCTATGCAAAGGAATTTGGATTTCATCTTGTCGGCGGGGCAGCTAAGGGACGTAACTTGGTTGGCTATATATTTTAGATCCATGTGGCGCTTCACAGATCCCCTCCAGAGAAGCTGGACCAATGCAGTTATTGCTAAAATAGATCAATGGCGAAGGGGTTAAGGGAGATGGGCAATACAAAGATTTTCCCCCATTAACTTTATTTCAATATAACGTCTCCAAACTTATGGGGCTCATTGCCACTGTTGTGTGGGGTTTGTGTGTGTGTGTGTAACTAGTATAAAATGGTTATCTGATTTAACAAAATTTTGAAAACTAGTCTATTGTTTTTTTCCTTTTCACCCCTTTTTGGGGATAGTATCTTAGAAAAATATAAAACTTTTTTTTCTGGGTTACCCAGCGGCTTTTTGTAATAACAGAAAGGAAAGAAAACCTTAATTTTGGTCTGTCCTTAATGCATTTTACTCATAATTTCTCCAATGCCTCTTAGTATAGTTTGTAACACACACAGAATAGGAAATAGTGCTATAAGAGTATCCAACTCATTTATGGCCTTAACTAGGTAGACTTTTTAAAAAGAGGCTTCAGTAAAGGAATAAACTAAATAATAAGCCCACAATGTCTTTTACATTGTAATATTAGCAGTTTACTTAAGGGTCTTTGCCTTACTCCCTGATTCTTTGGAAATGAATTAAGGAAGTCAAGTGAGAAATACATATATATTTTTCAGAATTTAATATTCATAGACTTACAAGTTTGAGAACCATTTTTCTAGTGTCCTTGTGGAAGATGAGATGTAGAAGTAGAAGGCAAGAAGAAATAGTTTTGCTTACCAAAAGATTGGGAGCATCCTAACTGTTCATCACTGGGGATTGGCTCAATGACATACTTCCCAGTAAGGGAATACCATGTGGCAGTTAAAGGGATTGAAGCAGCTTGGCAGGCCTTGGAATAGAAAGTTCTCTTAGGGTGTAGCAACAGTGTGTAACAGTAAACTATCATTTATGTTTCCAAAAAAAGGCATATACAAGATCTCTCTCTCTACACATGAAGATATGTAATTATGCACATAGGCTATCTCTGAAAGGGACACAGCTGGGATAGGTATGGAGGGGAAATGCATTCTCATTGTATCTTCTTTTGGATATTTTGAATGCATCCTCTGTGCGTATATAAATAAAAAAGATGAGTGATTTTTAAGAGGTTCTTTTCGTGGTTATCATTAGAAATATTTCAAGTAAAGTCTTGGAAGAGGGATGAGTTTCAGCCATACCAGGAGGTAATATTGGCAGGGCTGGGTGACGGGTGGGACACACAGGAGATGGGGCAGGAGGGAGGAGCCAAGGGTGACGCTCCAGTTCCTAACCTGGGAAAAGAAGCAACTTGAGATGATGGCGTTAACCAGTTTAGGCAAAGCAGGAGACAGATATTGAGATCATTTTTACTAGCAGTGTCTGCAAGTTGTCCAGCTAAGGGTAGTCAGCTGTAATTTAGAAATAGGAAGCTGGCTCTAAAGAGATGAGTTGGGGCAGAAACTAACATTTGAAATTTTGGGTGCCTGAGTAGAGTAAGGTTCAGAGGGCCAGGATTGAGTCCAGAGTCACTTAAACCTACCACCTTAATTCGCGTTTAGATTCTCTTCCTCACCAAAATGTCCACCTCACCAACAAGAAAAATAATTTCCCCACTCTCTGTGCAACTTCATCTCCTCTATTCTTCAGAGCAGTAAAATAAACTGAAGATCAGTATGAGGAAAACTTCTAGAATGTACTTTGAAACATTTTTATTTGGGCGTTTTAAAATGAACCCTCAAGGTAAGAACACACACCATAAGTGTTGGGCTGCTGTGCAGGTACAGGATGGAGCCCACACCCAGAATGTGGTTTGGATGTCAAGACTGATGACACCACACACACACACCTAGAGAGTGTGAGGTTTATTACCATAGATTGAGGCTTTCTGCTGAGGGCAGGGTGGCTTCTCAAGCTGGTCAGAAAATGACTTGCGGGAAAAGGGAAAGGGGTCTGTTTGAGGACAGGGTTATGGTAGTTTGGGGATAGGTCCAGGATGAGGGGTCCTGCACATGGTGTGAACTTCCTACCGGCTCCAAAGGAAGGAGTACCCAGGCTTTCTCATCAGCTTGCCCAGATATGGGGCCAAAAAAACAGGAGGGGGTGGTGAGAAGCTTAAAAGCTATCAGCAGTCAAACATCCAACAGTGGAGTCCTTCTCTATTACCACGAGTCACCCTTGAATAATGCAAAATGACATCCTACTTGTATCTGATACAGTGCTTTGTAGAGAGTTGCAGGAGTCCAAGAGTGTGCTGTTCCTGTTTGTTGTCTGTGTAGGGGAAGGGCCGTGGCACCCTGTTGACCTCGTGTATATCCATTATGGGAAACGGCTTGAACTGCCGTTTATCAGTTTTGCAGTGTAACTTGTGCTCCTACCCACAGCTATCCACAGCTTGGAGAATGGGAGCCCTAAGGAGCTGCTAGGAGGTCATCTCCCACTCATGTCTCCGTCTCTCCTGGGCAGTTCACATCTCATCACCTCCAGGGTTCTGATGAGATGTGGAGCTTTCTGGCCATGTCCCTGGAGCTGCAGAACATAAAGCTGGCTCCCCAGCAGTCGGGGGGGGTGGAGGGCCCAGCTTGTGTTGTAGGCATCGGACCCCTTTTGTGTCGGCGTTGTCCTTTTTTGGTGTGTGGGGCGAAGGATCACTGCGAACTGGCAGCTTCGGCTTATTCTTCTCACTGTCTCTGTCTCTAACACACTATCCAGATCTGAAAGAGTCTTGTACCTTTACTGTCAACTCTTTACCTTGGGCTTCGCTTTCTCTTAAACGTGCAAACGTGGCAATCTGTACTGTAACCTGGGCAGAACTCAATTTCATTTCTTTAGATTTCTCATATTTCAAGGAAGATCTACTAGAATGGATATTTTATTTTCTTCAGTTTCACAACTTATGGACTCTTTAGCTTTTAGCTTTCTCCTTTCTAGTTTTGCCACTATGATTTCAAAATACCTTATTTTTTTAAAAAAGGCTTTATTTTTTTAGAGTAGTTTTAGGTTCACAGCAAAATTGAGTGGAAGGTACAGAGATTTCCTCACCTGTACCCCAGACATAGCATCCCCTGTTATCAAATCACCCACCAGAATGGCGCATTTTTCAGGAATTAAATAGATGCTAGTTGAAGAGTTCTCCTCAGACAGGAGGGCAGGAAAAAAGTACAAATTTTTAAATTGGGAGTTAACCAGGAACACAGTGTTAACAGGAATCTGGTGATGAGATTTTGGCTAATTTTTATTTTCTGATTAGTGCACAAAACTGCAAAAGTCTTTGTAATCCATGTATATATTATCATTTTTTCTAATTATAAAAGGATTCTACAAAGACAAATATACTGAAAATATTGAGGAGTTTACACATAGCTCTTTAAAAGCTTAAATTGAGCCTAGGAATAATTTGTAAGTCTCATGTTTTATAACCAATTGAAGAATTTGTTTACTCAGCTCACAGAATTAACTGGGGGCACAGCTAGGGCTGGAATGCCAACCACTGAATTCCCATGCGAAAACTCACCACTATCTAGTAGACGCCAGACCCCATAGCAAAAGGAGTTTGCATCAACTATGCAGAACCTGTGCAGCTCTATTTTTTTTATTCTCCACCCTAGGATATGTTTTTATTGATTTTAGAGAGAGGAAAAGAGAGAGAGAGGAACATTGATCTAAGAGGGAGAAACATTGATCAGTTGCCTCCTATACGTACCCCAACCAGGGATTGAACCCACAGTCTTTTGGTGTGCGAGATGTCACTCCCACCAGCCGAGCCACGCGGTCGTGCGCAGCTCTGTTTCTATCATGCTCCTCAGGTGAACGGGCTGCACTGCCTTTCAGACTGAGCCTCGCCAACCATCAAATGCACCCAATGTTGATTGGATAGCTGGATCCACTCTTTTCTCATGAAAAATGGTGGTAGTTTGTGGGCCAAAATTAGGCCTGGTTTTATATCTGAGAGTTGCAACTGTATTGTTTCTTAGAGTGTCAGAATGATATATACCACAGTACTTTTCCATAAAAATCTTATTGAGTAATTCTATAATAAAACACTAATACGCAAATCGAGTGAACAGTGGAACAACTGGTCTCTATGACGTGCACTAACCACCAGGGGGCAGACGCTCAATGCAGGAGCTGCCCCCTGGAGGTCAGTGTGCTCCCACAGGGGGAGTGCCACTTAGCCAGAAGCCTGGCTCAAGGCTGTCAAGCGCAGCAGCAGTGGCGGAAGCTTCTCCCACTTCCATGGCAGCACTAAGGACCCCTCAGTGGATGTCCCCCAAGGGGTCCTGGACTGTGAGAGGGTGTAGGCTGTGCTGAGGGGCCCTGTCCCCTCCACCCCCTGGACACAAATGCTGTACACCAGGCCTCTAATATTAAGATATTTTTGATGAGGAAATGCTGGATAGCTCTTAAGCCAGCATTTTAGCTTAATATTTCATTTGTATGCAATAAACAATCTTACTCACTTTTTTTTTTAATGAGGAGAAAAGGAATAGTCTCTTCTTTTTTATTTTAATTTTTTGCCTTTCCTTTTCATGTCTCTATTTATAAATCCTAGTTTTTCATAATTAGGTAATCAGTATTAATAACCACTTAGTACTCTGAAATGTCTTAATTAGTCCACCATTTCCAAGAATTTTCAGAGAGAGTAAATAGCTAACATTCATCATATGGGGCTCTGGGCTAAATGTTTTATATGGATTGATTTAATTCTCACAGGAACCTTAGGAAATAGATCCGTGTTTTTCAAACTTTTCTTTTGTCTGTAACACATGCAAATGCATTTCACATCATGATCCAATAACAAACATCTTTATAAGTAACAAACAAAAGTTTTATTAATTAATATTAACACTGCACTCTACTGTTTTTAAATGTTGGTTTCAATCCACTAAACAATTCACAACACACTAACAGATTGCAGCTCTCATGAAAAATACTGACGTGGTTACTATACACTGAGTGGACAGATTATTATGACCACCTGATGTTTGTAGGCAAATGAGCTATAATTTTGGTCTAGAGGGCCAGACCATTATAAATAGGGAAGCAGGTTGTTTACCACAACAGTAGAAGTGATTTTTTTCTGAAGCTATAGGTAAATAACACTATTTAACAGCCTTTGAATGTGGGAAATATTTGAATGTGAATGGCCAGATTATTATGACCACCTGACATTTGTAGGCAAATTAGCCATACACTGCATCATATGGATATGGAAGCCAAAGGACTGTTCAAACACCTTTGCTGTCTGCAGTTACCAAGATCAAACATCTCCAATTCGCACAGGTACACAAGGATTGGACAGTCGAGCATTGGAAAAAAGTCATGTGGTCTGATGAATACATTTCCACTTGCATCATGCAGATGGCAGAGTGAGAATTTGGTGGAAACAGCAGGAAAACATGCACCCCACATGCATGAGTACAACCCTTCAAGCTGGTGGGGGCAGTGTTATGGTTTGGGGCATGTTTTCCTGGCATGACTTGGCCCTTTAATTCATGTGGAACAACGTCTAAATAGCACAACATACCTAAGTATCACTGCTGATCAAGTTCATCCTATCATGTTGATGGTGTATCCCAATGGAGATGGCTTCTTCCAACAAGACAATGCACCATGCCACAGTGCTCGTATTGTGCAGGAGTGGTTTCCAGAACATGAGGGAGACTTTACCTTGCTTAGGTGGCCCCCACAATCACCACGTCTAATCCAATTGAGCATTTGTGGGACGAAGTTAAAAGAGCCATCAGGCAGCTGGTTCCACAACCATCAAATCTCACAGAACTGGGCAGTGCTATTCATCAGGCATGGTGTTAGATTCCTCGCATCACCTTTCAACGTCTCATGGAGTCAATGCAAAGAAGAATTGCCACAGTTATTGAAGGCAAAAGGTGGCCCAACGAAGTACTGATGGGGTGGTCATAATAATATGGCCACTCACGTTCAAATATCTCCCACATTCAAAGACTGTTAAATCACATTGTTTACCCATATCTTCAGGGAAAAAAATCACTTCTACTGTCGTGGTAAACAATCTGTTTCCCTATTTATAACGGTCTGGCCCTCTAGCAACTTCAGCGCGAAATTATAGCTAATTTGCCTACAAATGTCAGGTGGTCATAATAATTTGGCCACTTAGTCTATTGTCTCCATTTTACAGATGAGAAAGCTGAGAGGTTAAGTAACCTACCCACGTGTCACAGCTGCTAAATGGCAGAACTAGGAGCTTGGGCTCTAACACAGTTTACTAAACTGAATTATATAGCAATACAATTTCCAGAATAAATTGTATTGCTATGTATACCACAGCAGTCTTGCTTGCTTCTATGCTGGGATAAAAATGTTTGTAATACAAGTACTATTCCTCAGCTGTCCTCCAACAGAAGCATATTTGCTCAGCGGAAGACAGGGGACCCTGAAGATTTGGGAGTAGGGAATGAGGACATTCTGGATTTTATAGAAGACTTTGAGGACTTGGGAGGCGGGTCAGAAATTTCTAATTGGAATTTTTTTTTATTAAGTAATTTTGTGTGGCTTTGAGGAAAAAACTCTATTTTATCCTTTCAAAATTCTCAGTAAAATTACTAACTCACTGATATTTGAAATGTGGATTTGATTTTGGAGATTTATGTCAAGGCTTAAATCAAGGCAGAAGCCAGATTGGAACAGAGGCCACCTGCTGGAGCCAGCCACATCTGTGTAACACTTTAGTGTGGAAGTGCTGTATATGTAGTAAACATTTATTCAGTGTCTGCTGTGTTCGGTGCACTGTCCTGGTTACAAGGCACACAATGCGTCTCATAGGCCTCCGCTGTGGGCATAAACTTGAGTTGTGCATCTACATTTTGTAGCCTGGAAAGCTCATTGATATTCTTCTAGACTTGAAGCTTCATGCAGGCCGATATGTGTGTGTGTTGTCCACCACTGTATCCTCTTACCTAGTATAACACTTGGCACATGACAGACACTCAGCATTAGCTTACTGAATACTGACTAACAGCCAGGTAACTCCTATAGTATTTAAGAACTCAGGTCAGGGAGCCAGGTTATTTCCATCTGCCTGTAAAGCATAAATAAAAATATAAGAATCATTTGGAGAAACTGCCTTGTCAAGTGATATCGATGAGCATAGTCCACTATGATTACTGAAGTCAGTTTCCTTTGCCCTGTGATTTGCTTCTGAAAATGTTGTCTAGCCATCTGTAACACCCCATTTCCTTTTCCACTGGACTGAATAACATTTCAGTATGTAATTCCTTAGCCCTAAGAAAGTAAAAGAGGAAAGTCCATCTCCTTCCATTCTTCCAAACCATTAGACATCCTCCGAGCCACTGTGATTTGAAAGACACCCTTTGCCTACCTGAGATGGACCAGTCCCTCTCTGCCTGTTAGAGAAGTCTGGGCCAGCATGTCAGCTCACACTCACAGCAAGGCCAAGTGCAGGTATCGGGAGGAAGCAGAGAGGGGCTGGGAGGCAAATAGGTAATCCAAGCAGAGAAGGGATTTAAGCTTAGAGACTGAGGTTGGGGGGAAGGCAGGGTAAATATTGTGTATGTGGTGATGGGGAGCAGGAGAGAAGACATTACATGGAGCAAATACTCATTTGCCTATATCTCACCTAGATTCACTTATACCTGTGTAAGTAAACATGGTGCAAATATTTCATTGGTTACCAGGTGGCAATATAATCAGTTATGTTATGTGTGGACCAATTTATGAGCAATATACACTCTGCACTCTAATTGAATGAGTAATAATTACTTTGCATTCATAATTTAAGGCCAGGTGATTGATTCATTTGCTGGGTTTGTAATCCCTGTTTCTCTTCATTTGTTTTTCTTTTTAAAGGATGTTTTCTTTGCTGTACATATGTCTTAGTGAGGGAGAAGTTATGTCTCCCCCTCCTGGCTATGACTGGTAGAACCTAAAAATTTAGGTTATTTGCATGTATTTTTTAATGTAGCTACACAGTATTATTTGCCTCAATTTTCGACTCTTAATGTTCCTCCCTACAGCCTCCCTAAGCAGCCTCTTGATTACACCGTTCCCATCTCCAAGCTCCTCTGCGTCCTCTTCTAGCAGCTACCAGCGCCGCTGGCTTCGAAGTCAGACAACAAGTTTGGAAAATGGCATCATTCCAAGGAGGTGAGCTGCAAGTTTCCTCTTGCTGAGAAGGGGACTGGTGTAGGCAGCTTGCTGGGACTGGCAGGACACTGAACTCGCCTACTGTTAAGGGAACAAGAGAGCTGACACTTTTTGGTGAGCTTCAGTTTAGCCTGAGAGTTTACAAGTTAGAAGTTTTCTGGAAAGAACAAATAAAAAGAACAAAAAATAATCTCCTGGTTTGGAAAATACTGAGAAATATCTAGATGGTTGTGTCGTGTATAAACTACGTATGGTGTTCATTTAAAATGAGTATCTTCTGTGTTTCCATTGGCTTCCTTCCAAATGTAGCTCTTGTACATTAGGAGGGTGGAATAAATCTCTTCCTTGGGTTATGGTGACACCAGTGCTAAAATATATGAACTCGAAGATTGGGACATACTCTCTCTGTCAAACGTAAATTCTTAAACTAAACAGTCATGAATCTGATTATGAATAGCAGTGGCATCAAGATATTTTCTGCCTTCATTTCCGTTGATTTTTATATTTTTTAATTACCAGTTGACATTCAGTATTATTTTACATTAGTTTTATGTGTGCAGCATAGTGATTAGACGTTTGTATAATTTATGAAGTGATCCCCCTGATAATTCTAGTATCCACTTGGCATGCTTTTAGATGTAAAGTTTAGTTATATTCAAAATATAATTTTTGGCTTATGATGATGTTATGTCAATAGCTTCCAACTTATTTCTACAACCCAGAAACTCAAAAGGGAACTAAGATAGGTTGTACTTGTGAAAATTCACATGTCAATTGGCTGATAGTAAATTGACTAGTACTCACCATGTGTAGGGAATCTGTCATGATTCAGGTGCTTGCCTGCATTTGGGTAGTCTGAAGGTATATACCACAAATAATGGTATAAAGATCTTAAACGATAAGTGCTATAGAGCGGCGGTCGCCAACCAGTGCTCGCGGACCATTGGTGGTCCGTGAGGTCCGAAAGGTTGGCAACCGCTGCTACAGAGAGAAGGGAGAGAACACTTGCTGGTGATGGTGGGGGGAACTAGGGGTCCTTCACGAGAGATGGTGCTGAAGGGACAAGCTGAGATCCCAGGAGTGTGGTCTGTGTGTGGCACATGGCAGACTGCTTGTTTCTCCTGTTGTTCTCAAGAGCTGGACAAACAAACAAAAATACATTCTAGCTGCATCACTCACTGCGTAACTGCTTTTTGGTTGGTGGACTTGGAGAGGAATGGTGAAATGCTTGGAATTTGGTGTGGGGAACACGTCCCCGCTCTGCCACTCACTAGGTGAATGTGAGAATATGTTTACCTGGATATAACTTAAAGCAGCATAAGTTGCTTCCTCTCGTACAGTTTGAAAATTGTACTAGTATCAGCCTCACAGCATCATTGGAAAAGTTAAAAGAGATATAGCCAGTTAATTCAGACCGAGGCAAGATATGGCAAATAAAGTATTGGCCAGTATGACTTATTTACTACTATTGCCATCATTGTTATCATTGCTGTCATCCTCACTGTCTGTTACTGGAAGAAATGGACAGGTCTTAGGAGCCTTCATGTTCAGGCAGCTTCCCTTTACTAAAAATGCTTTTCCATCTTTTCAGGTTTGAATCCAAAGTTGAATAGCATTCTCCAACACAGTCCTTCAAAATTCTTCAAAAACTCTAATTTGAATTGAGACCTGGCATTGGGAACTCAGGAATCTCTAGTAAACTTACACCTAAAATAGATATCTTGGGCTCAAAAAATGAAAATGCAGGGCCCCTTGTAAAAAAGTGCTATTAAAGAATGTACTAAAATGTAGTTTCCCCTTTAAAAATATTTTATTTTCAAAATGTAATAGGAATAATAGTGACACATGAACAAAACAAACTTATGAATTGCAAAAGGTAATACTTTGGTGTTATAATTTTATGTAATAGAAGAAATAGTAGTTGCCCTAGCCAGTTTGGCTCAGTGGATAGAGTGTCAGCCTACAGACTGAAGGGTTCTAGGTTCAGTTCCAGTTAAGGGCATGTACCTCGGTTGCAGGCCCCACCCCTGGGCGCGTGCAGGAGACAGCCAATCTATGTGTCTCTCTCTGTCTCTTCCCCTCCCTTCCACTCTCTCTAGAAATCAGTGGAAAAATATTCTTGGGTGACGATTAACAAAAGAAAATTTGATACCTTCATTCATCGTAAGATTTTTCTGGCTCACTTTTCTGAAAGTTCATTTGTATACATTATCAAAATTTATACATTAATCAATATAATTTAAAGCAGCCTTAGTAACTCCTGGCAAATGCAAGATGGCAAATATTTTTGATAATTTTTTTATTTTGAGAAAGATCTTTCTGCTGATGCAACTAATACTGGAACTTTATAGGTATGACAACATTGAGATACATTTCTAATAAAATTTCAAAGCTTAAATTTTAGTATAACCAAATCAGATTATTCTTGTGGAACATTTTTTTCTAAGAAGATTTAATTCTTCACTCAAATCTATTTTGTGTAAGTCTGAATATAATTTTAAATGTAAATTTATACAAGGTTATTTTAATGTTCCCTCTGACATTTTCTGTAACTTATGGAGGTCTCTTTTTTTTTATATGTTTTCATTGGTTTTTGTTTTAAGAGAAAGGGAGGGAGGGAGGGGGAGAGAGAGAGAGAGAGAGAGAAAAGGAGAGAGAGAGAGAGAGAGAGAGAGAAACATCAATATGAGAAACATCAATTGGTTGCTTCCTGCACACCTCCTACTGGGCATTGAACCCAAAACCCCAGGCATGTGCCATGGCCAGGATTCTAACCAGCAACCTTTTGGTACATGGGATGATGCTAAAGCAACTGAGCCACACTAGCCAGGGCTGGAAATCTTAAAAGAACTGAAAGTGTCTGTGAGTTGTATGTAATTTAAAATGCCTTATGCATTCTAACACTGCATCTTCAACAGTATGAAAAAGTTAATTTTGTAGTGGGCTTCCTTGTTAATAATTTCTTCATCTGAAACTTCATGTGAACATAGTGTGTGTTTAGCGGGGGACGGGGGTGTTCGGACCAATGCATCAATCTTTTTATTTTATTTTTTTCATTTATCTTTATTGTTGAAAGTATTACAGATGTCCCCCTTTCTCCCTCATTGTTCCTCTCCACCCACTCCCACCCCCTCCCCAGGCCTTCACTGCACTATTTTCTGTGTCCATGGGTTAAAAATAATATATCTACATATATTATTTTTTTCATTGTTTAATCTCTTCCCACTGCCTCCCCTCTAAAATATGTCAGTCTGATGCATGCTTCAGTGCTTCAATGTCCTTGGGTCTATTTTGTTCATCAATTTGTTTTGTTTATTAGATTCTAAATATAACTGAGATCATGTCTTTCTCACATCAATCTTTGAAAAAAAATTTAATCCTCACCTGAATATATGTTACTGATTTTTAGAGAGAGGGGAAGGGAGAGAGAGAGAGAAATACTGATGTGGGAGAGAAACATTGATCAGTTGCCTTCCATACATGCCCCAAACAGGGATCAAACCCATAATCTAGTTATGTGCCCTGACCATGAACCCTCAGCCTTTTGGTGCATGGGATGATGCTCTAACCAACTGAACCACCTAGCCAGGGCTAATGCCTCAATCTTTACATTACTTTCTATTTCTGTCTCTGTGGATATTTGATTTATAATGTTGCAGCAGTTTTCAAAACCAGAAATTATAAACTCTGAAGAATTTTAATAACTTCCTGTTATGCTTCATTGTGGTGTTAACTCTAGGCTCTTACTTGGTGATTATTTACTATTCTGGGGCTCAGATCAGAGAGTTAAATATTTGTGCAGAGTTCATGGAGAGGGGCCCTGATGATGATGGACAAGCTGCCCTCCCGCCATGGGTCACTGCCCTACCTAAGTCTTACCTCTCGCCCATGGTCGTGACCACTGCTGCTTCTGCTGCTGCCACCGTCAAAGCCACCAAACTAGGCCCAGGTTCCAGCCTTGCCAAGTTGGGGCCTTGGGCACCCTGGGTTGCCCAGACATGTGGGTGTGTGCCTGACCACCAGGCCAGTTACTCATTGTCTGGGTTGCATGCCCTGGGGCTTGAGCCTACCACACACTCTGCAGTCTGGTATCTTTACTGCTCACATACATGCTCCATTGTGCCATCAGACTTCTCTTAGAGATTCAATAATAAAATTATTAAGAATCCAGTACAGCAACCGCAGAACATTAAACCAAACCTGATGTCCTTCTGAGAGCAGGCAGGGCTCCATGTGACCAGGATGCCTGCCCGTGGAGCTGGCCTGGACCCAGTACTATTAACACTGAGCATGTAAGCGTGGCGGACATTTTGCATCAATCCTGTGCCTGTGAAGATCCTTTCGTTTAAAGGATGTTGCAGTTGATGGCTCCTTTTGGCAGGTTTATGGGTGGGAAAATTAGTGTCTTGTGCTGGAAAGAACAGTGAGTACCAAAAATATGATATTCTCAGGCTTCAAGAGAAAATTCCCAGTAGTCAAACCTTTCTTCCTAAGAGAGTTAAAGGTGGTCAGTGAGGATGTTCACAATCCTTAGCTGGTGATTCAGTATAAGTTCAAAGCTGACATAAACCATTAGACTAAGCAGTCTTGATAGCTAGTAGAGATCACTGAGATGCACTTAAATAATCAGAGTTTGGCATTGTTTATGAGCTTGAAGTACTCACAGTGTTTGTAAATACTTATGTCAACAAAATTGCTTTTGATTTTTTTATAAGGAGAAAAATGAAGTGGGTAGCAGCAATCTTTCCTTGACCCAAAGGCCTATTGGCTGATGTGATTACTTCCAGCTATTTCCCTCAGAGCTCCAGCTGGCATGATGCATCTGATGGCACAAACACCAGCAGATGGATCAATGGGGGTGGAGTCCCTGGTCATTTCCAGTATCCAAGAAATGAACCTAAACTAGAAGACAGAAACCCTGAATTCTAATCTAGTGTTGTCACTAAGAGGTTTTCTGTTCCTAAAGCAAGTTGATTCATCACTCTGCCTCAGTTTCCACATTAGCAGAAATGATCTATGGCACCTTACCTATAGGTGACTGAGGGCAAAGATAAGGTAAATTATTTGGGTTCATAAAAAGTTTTAAAAACATTCAGAAACATCTTTTCTTTGTGGGATAATTTTAAAAATATAATTACAATACCACATGACCTGATTTATTCCTGTTTGGTTGATCCAAGATTACAGAATGATGCTCAGTTGCTTTAGAATTCAGTGTAGAGATACAGTGAAGCCAGTAAGACTTAACTACACACTGTGATAGCTGTGGAAGTTTTTCAGAAATTCAGTAGGGGGCGCTCTCTGCTACGTTGAAGTGGAATAGTTATTGTTTACAGGGTAAAGATGAAGACAATGCATACATCTGCATAGGGTTCAGTGTTTGTTGCAATTTGATTATTAAGACCACATTGGCTGAAGATGAATGGGCTGATGTCATTTTGCTTTTGAAATAAGAAGGGAAATAGGAGATAGACAAAAAGGTTGTTAGGAAGTATTGGTATTAGATAAGCTCAGAATTTTCTCTTCAAAGTAGAAATAAACTGATGTAGGGAAACAAATTATAATACAGGTACTTTTGAAAAGAAGAAGGAGCATTGTATGAAATTAAGTAAAATTCTAAGAGCCTCAAGAATTTTTTTCTGGCAAGCAGATGATTAGGATCTAAGAGTTTCTCAGAGAAAACAGGTGATGGTGTCACATTTACAACAGCCTCTGAAGAGCAGGTCCTTACAGAGGCATGTGTGTTATGAGAGCCTTTACTAACTTATCAATCACACCCACATCTCCTCAATCCTGCTTGAAGTCAAGAGAAACAATAGCATATCCCTGTGAGGTTTGAACAAGATGTCTATCTCCTTTCCTTTAAAAATAAATAGCGTTCCTGACCATACAACTTTTGATGTATGTATGTTTTTTAAAATGTGGGTATGCTTGACATCACAGGCACATTATAGATTGTGAGTAGAGCAAGAAATGAGAATTTAAAGACTAAGAGTAGGAGGCTAACTGCCTTGAATCCTGCAAAGCATAATTGTTGTGTTGTAATTTGTACTAAAGAAAATGAAGGAAGTGGTATCCTTCCATATTTGGCAGAGATATGAGTCTAAATGGTGGAGTCAATGAGTAAGAGAAAACTTATTACACAACTACCATGTGCCAGGCTAGGGGCTTTCCTTTGTAATGTTATGTCCTTGGCTTTGATTTCTTTGTAGAAAAAAACAACTTTTTTTTTTCTTCTCTCTTGCTAATCAGCTATTTGGCAGTTATGCTGGTTTTTCAGAATAGTTAAATAAGAGACATGGTTGGACCATATTTGAATATATATTCAGGATTTATTGACTTCATGAGTCTCTTGTCATAGAAGCAGAGTCTCTCAAAAGAATGTTAAGTTTTTTGAGAACCTGACTATCCCAGAAGAGAGGTGGATCTTTCTGTTTGGGGATTTCCCAGGGAGCTAAATCAACCACATGGCTCAATTGAGCGTTTACAGGAGTAACTTCATCTAATTCGAACAGTCTGGAAAGTGAGCCTCAACTACCAGCAAATATCCAAATATGACCCTTGGTTAAACAGAAACCCCAGCTGGGATCATTTCTTTTCCCATATTCTTACCTACTGGTGCCTATCAACAAGAACACAGGGCCCATGTTTTGAGTGAACAGATGTTTCACACCCTTTCCGAAATACCACCAATCTGATGCAAAGTCCGAGAGAAAAGTACTATGGATCTAGCAGGGGGGCATGTGAAATTATTTTCATGTCAGGATAGCATTGGGTTGTAAGCTCTATTTTCATGACAGAGAATTACAGAAGAGAATGAATTAGAGGTACATCAACTCCTGGTTAAGACTATGGGCGTTCAGGGTTAGCCACCTGAATGTCATCTCCTGACATCAGAGTTTATCTTCAGTGTGATTCACTGACACGACTCATCAAACTTACTTTCCTCCAGGTCAACTGATGAGACATTCAGCTTGGCTGAGGAAACCTGTAGTTCTAATCCAGCCATCGTTCGGAGGAAGAAAATCGCCATAAGCATCATCTTTTCCCTGTGTGAGAAAGAGGAGGCCCAAAGGGACTTCCAGGACTTCTTTTTCTCTCACTTCCCCCTGTTTGAGTCTCACATGAACAGGTTGAAGAGTGCAATTGAAAAGGTAATGAGAATGTAATCTTACTCAAACAGAGAAGGGATTATGGGTCTTTAAAGACTCTATTCAGATATCAGATCGCTTTCCTAGAGAATGCATATCATTGATATTAGATATCAGATGATGCTTGGCTTTAGGAGAGGAAATTACTACTTCCTGATGACTTCAAGCATCACTACCTTGAGTGTTTTGATTATGATATTATCTTTTATTAATAAAGCCCGGTAGACAGTTATATAGTGTTTTCTTCGCCAGAGAGTAATGGCATGTTTCTCTCCAACGAAGGCCATGATCTCCTGTAGGAAGATAGCAGAATCAAGTCTCCGAGTCCAGTTTTATGTCAGCCGTCTGATGGAAGCTCTGGGAGAATTCAGGTAAATTCACAGTTTGTCCATATAACAAAATTATGAGTAGCAGTGGCAGCCATGGGTCTAGGGGGACATAGAGACCATGCCTTGGAAGAATGGGTGGCTGGCAGTTTTTAGTCACTTTAGTAGCTCCTTGAAGATGGAAACTAAGATCAAAGGAACAAAAAAATCTAAATCGCCCGGCACCAAATAATCTTTACTGCTACTGACAGTCTTTGGTATTGTTTTTTAACAGGGTGAATTGCTAAAACTAATATTATGGTGTCTCTTATAAGCCTGTTCATTATTTCATGTCATCCTCACAAAAGCCCTAACAGTAGGCACTATTACCCTCTTTTACAGATGGGGAAACTTGAGTTCAAGGATCTTGTCCAAAGCATAGATGGAGAGAGTATTTATGTCAGGGAGACGTAGATTCTTGCTTGCCAGGGGAAGCCTGGTTTATACCCACTGTCCTCCCACAAATGTCCTAGTCTAGACATGAAATTATATGGTTATATTATAGTACGCTTTCATTGTTTGTTTCTGATTGATGATCTTTGTACTCTGGACACTGGTTTTCTAGAATCCTTATTCCTGATGTCTGGGTGGAAAGGTAACATGCTTTGGATAGCATGAGGGATTCTGCTGAGTTGGGATTTCTTAGAGCTAACTTCTCGATGGGAATGATATCCCATTTTAAGGCAGTCAGGAGCTAATGAGTCAATGTTACTCTGTAGCTGAGGGATAAAAAAGTTTACAGCTCTTATTGTTAGAAGATTTTTGTCATGCTTAAGGTATATGCTGGTGAACTCTACACCCCTTGGAGCAAAATTCTAGTCTTTTATAAATCCTGGGTTATGTATAAACTGCTTAAGTCATGTTAGTCATTATCTGGTGATTGTTAAGACCTAATCCACCTATGTCAGAAATAGGTAGTGTGAAGTTGTGCTTTTTGCTGGCAGTCTGATGATTAGTAAACCTTCTATTGTTTATGAGGATAGACCTGAAGTTGACTTGCTCTGCTGTGGTCGCTAGAAGCTGGCCTGTGCTTGAGAGTCTGGCTCTTAGTTTAATGAGGGCATCAATTTTTCAGAGGTCAAGAATGTGAAAGTATAGAACCAGAAAGCCTCACTTACAATGTACATAGAGAGGTCTTGTTTTTACTTCAACAGCCTATCCCTCCAGAAATGGGGACAAAATAAAATGTTAGCACTTGGAGACCTTAGGTTTAGTAAGTGAATCCCAGTTCCATGTGACAGTAACTTGTCATTGCTACCTAATTTGGCAAATGCTCTGTTTTTTGCCAAGGTGGAATTCTGTTGTGTCTCAACTCTTTTATGCACATAGCCTAGAAAATCAAGTCAGAATATGTCTTAGCTGTTTTGATTTGGGAAGAATGGATGTGCTTTGCAACTAGTCAATTTTGCCATTGTGCAAAAGCTGCAATATGTAAATGAATGAACATAACTGCGTTCCAATAAAATTTTATTTATAAAAATAAAGTGACAGATTTGGCCTGTGGGTCATAGTTTGATGACCCTGGTTTTATATTCTGCATGAGTCCCTTGAGTCCTACATAGATTCAGATTATCGTTATATCCTTTATTCCTTTATATAAAGACTAGAGGCCCAATGCACAAAATCTGTGCAAGGGGCTCAGCCCTCACATCCCCAGCTGCCTCTGCCAGCCCTTGCAGCCCTTTGCAACGCCAGCTGGCCCTCGTAGCCCTGGCCGACCCTCACTTCATCCAGACTTCGTCCAGAAAATCTAATTAGCATATTAGCTCTTTATTATATAGGATTATTTACAATAATATTTGTGACAGTTTTGTATATTCCTTCTCTTTTCATAGAGGGACTATCTGGAACTTATATTCTGTTCCAAGGATAGCGGAACCTGTATGGCTCACCATGATGTCTAGCACTTTGGAAAAAAACCAGCTCTGCCAGCGTTTTCTCAAGGAGTTCACACTCCTGATAGAACAGATCAACAAAAACCAGTAAGCTTCAGCTCTCTGGAGCGTGGTGTGCATATTCCATGGCCAATGTATGTACTGTAGATGACATGCCTCTTCTTGCGTTGACTCATCTGGTTGTATTTTCTTCCATTTCTCGAAGGTTTTTTGCTGCCTTACTGACTGCAGTGTTAACCTACCACCTGGCCTGGGTACCGACTGTCATGCCTGTTGATCACCCTCCCATTAAAGCCTTCTCAGAGAAACGCACCTCTCAGTCGGTGAACACGCTGGCTAAAACACATCCGTATAATCCTCTCTGGGCACAGCTGGGTTAGTACCTGATTTTATTATTCAGAGACTATATGGGACAGAATAGGGAAAATGCTAGAATTTTTATTGATATTAACTATCCAATCCAGTGATACAGGGAATAGGAGATAGGCCCACAGATATCTAATTGTGATCTTCCAGCTTCCTCTCCATTCCCTGCTAGCAGCTTTCTTCTACTCTTTTAAAGCTCTGTAGGTAAAGTTTTTTCTTCCAGACCACACAGCAAATCACCCTAGAGCAAGGTCTCTTAACCTTGGCATTATTGGCCTTTGGACCAGATAATTCTTTGTTAGAGATTGGAGAGCTATGTTGTGTATTATAGGAGGTTTAGAAGCATCACTAGCCTTCGTTCATTAGCTGCCAGTGAAAAATCTCTCTCCACTCCAAAGTTGTGACAATAAACAATTTTTCCAGACATTGCTGAGTGACTCCTGGGGTATGGGGAGAAGACATCCCCTGGCCAAGAACCACTGCCCTCGAAGATGGACTGGATAGGAGAGAAATAAGACAAAAAAGAAAGTAGTACATATAGTTTTACCATCTTTCAAATTTTAGCATAAGTCAGAAACCTTATATTTTCCTACACTCTTCCTTGCAATTAATTGGTGGCATTATTTCCTCAAAGCTTAGTACTGAAGCATAGTATAAGAATCTTAATGCCTTGGCAGAGTTGGGTACAGAGTTTGGGACTTATGAGACCACTTTTGCATATTTTGGGTTCATATGGAGGAGAGCGATACTATAGAACTGTTCATTTATCAAACGTTTAGAGTGACAAAGTAAAATTTGCACACTCACTCTGTCCTAGATCCTGTGCTAGATGCCAGGGATATGGAGTTGAATACCATGCACTGCTTAGCCTCCATAAACTAGCTGTCTAACCGAGGAGGCAGATTTGTGTTCAGATGATTTCAGGATGTCCTGAGTAGTCCTTTGATGGTGGTGTGCAGAAAGGATGCAAGAGAGAAACTGTAAAGTGTAAAGCTAAGAGCATGAGTGCTGAGCCAGAACTACTCAGATCAAACCCAGTGTCCATGGGCAAGTGACTTAACCTCTCTGACTCAGTCTCTTCATCTGTAAAACAGGGCAAAAATAGTTGCTGATTGCTGTGGGAATTCAATTAGTTATATATAAAGCACCTTTGTTACTGGTGCTATTACTGAAAATAATATTGGCGGTCTTAGAAAACAACGTTATAATAATAATGAGAGTTGTCACTGTAAGCACTGCTTTAAGTGCTTTTTACACATATTATTAATTAGATTCTCACCACAAATCTATTACTATTGCCCTCACTTTATAGTAATAAAGACGTCTTGCCCTTGTGCCCTGGATCATAAAATGTGTAAGAAAGAGAATACCTGTTTCACCGTTAGGGAGTTAATAGGTGCATGTTAATTAATAAAGAATTTTTTAATTAATAAAGGATCTAAGTATGTTAAAATGGATTTAATACACGCGATCAGTACTGAGTTCACAAAAGTATTCGGAGTGAGGCTAATTCACTCTGGGTCATTTGATTCTTCCTGGGGAAGGCAGAGCATTATTTATTGTTCTTGTTGCAGAAAAATAGTCCTGAAGAAAGATAATATCGTCACTGGTCACTATGAAGGGAAGAGGGCTGGATGTTAAGGAAACATGATTACGTGCTGCCAAGTCACCCATTTAAAAACAATGCTAATTAAGTAGTATGCATCTAATTAGATAAATGTATTTATAATTAGACATACTTCTCATTTGAAATTTAATTAATTGAGAGCCGTTAATTCTGTTTGTTCAACTTATTAGGGCAAAGTCCCTTCCTATGGGCTCACAGTCCTTTTCAAAGGAGATCATGTATAATTGAATCTCCCATGCTCTCTTCACCCACACAGTGCAGCAGTGTCTGGCTGTTGACAAAATGGTGTGAGGAAGGGATAAGGTCCTGGTGCAGAGTCACCCCATAGCTTTGTAAAGTCAAGTGTAAATAATGGTTAGGAGAGGCTTGAATAATTTGACAGGGGAAGATGCTTATTTCCAATTATTATTATGTTTCCATGGACTGTTTACCAAATCACAGAAAACAGGAAAATATAAATTGCCTGGAATAAACACTGATGCAGATATGATTTTAATCCAGGTTCTAAGTAATAGAGAAGATTCTATCTTGAATTATTTTAAAAGCATATCTGAGAGTTTAGCAGGACAGGTACTGCTATTAGTGGAAGTGGAGGGATGTTTTCCACAAGCCAATATTCTTCCCAGGGTGGGTCCTGTCTGGGTTGCCATCTGATACCAGTGGTAGTGGAGTTTGCCATGAGGAAAATAATTTCCTGAAGCCCCCATGGGAGGGTGGGATGTCGTGGAAACCTTTATTGATGAGGTAAGATTAAGGGAGTTCCTCTCTAAATTCCCATCTTTATCTGTCTCACCATGGAAGAAGTCTAATCTTTTCTTTAGCAGGGCCACAATTAATGTCACTACCCAGAATGTCTGCTCCATATAAAAGTCCAGTCCAGTCCAGCTTCTGGCTAGCTTATTTTGTGTTCTCAGCTGCAAAGCATTGTATGGGTTCCACATGACCATGGACCATGTGGCTGCTTAAGGCCACATGGCTATGGAGAGAGAGCAGGCAAGTAAGGACCAGAGAGAAGGAACTCTTCGGGGATTTTAACTTTTCAAGATTTTGCTTGCTTTTGATGGGGTCCACACTCTAACCAATCCATTGCTCCTCTGGCTAGACTGATAGGCAAGTACCTTTCCCATGTCACCCCAACTCCACTGTGCATGTGCCCATCTCCCCCTTTGTTGGAGCCCTTTCTCCAGTGATCTGCAGGGCATGGATCGTTGGTTCCCTGGGGAGCATGAAGCAGTAGCTTCCTGATGAAGCTGCCCAGATGACCATGCTTATAATGACCAGCCGTCACTTCGCTCTCTTTCCATTAATACTAACTAGTTAATTACAGCAATAGCAGTACCACTGCTGTGCCCCCTTCTGCCTGCTTTCTTAGCATTCTCAGGGAGAAAAGGAGAGAAGCTGCAAGCAACAAGCCCTTCACATTCTCCTGGGTTTGCTCTCAGGGGTTTAACCCTCCCCACTCCTGCCTAACACGTGCTCTCGGCATACAGGTTTTCCAGGTGCGGCTAACCACCCAGTAGTGGGTGTGCAAGCTGCTCAGTGGGTCAAAAGAACCTTTAAAAATTATAAGAGAATAGAAAATATCAGAGTGACACATGTGTTGTGTAAACTGGTTGTTTCAAAGGGAGTGTGAGGCTGCAGTCTAAATGCATTTCTTTCTTGGGATGGGTGTACCAAGATGGAAAGCCACTGTCTTTCATCACTGATTGAAGGAGTTTCATGTGGGTCTTTTTTTGATCTAATGACCTCAAGGATTTGTGGAAAGCCAAACAACACTTTGCAAGAGAAATTACAAAATAGTTTGAGCTAAATGATTATAAAGATGCGATAAATTACAATGCTTATCATTGGGGCAGCACTATTTCAAGGGGACTTCATAGCATATACCCTCTTATTATAATGTAATCAATGAATAAGGGGCCCTTTAAGATCGTTTCTCTCTGAGCCTTTCTCCAGTTCTCTACCATTTTGTTCCTCTCCTCTCCCCATCTCTTTCCTATCCTATCTTCTCCTTACCCTCTGTCTAGTCTTCTCTTCCTTCCACAGGTCCCCTGTCTCTTCCTCTCCTCACTGTCTCCCCTCTTGAGTGTCCATTCCCTGAGCCCCCCTGTTTGTCTCGTTTCCCTGTTTGTCCTCTCCCTGATCTCTCCTCTCAATCTGTCTGCACCCTCCCTGCTTCGTTCACTCGCTGCCTCTGTCTCTCTCGCTGTTTCACCTACAGTCTTTTTTGTATGATTCTCCCATTTTCTCTCTTTTTCTTAAATTTAAGTCTGTATTTTAAATTGTGCTTAACAAAGAAGCACAGAACATAGCATTTATCATCTTAAACGTTTCTAAGTGTACAGTTCAGTTAAGTCTATTTCCATGATTATGCAACTCGCCTTCATTTTGAAAAATTATACTCAAGAGAACAAAGGAATCTACTCTAAAATTAGTAGCTTTGTCAGTCTGGACTCAAAAAATTGCCTTAGAATTCAAGATCCAGGATGTCTTTAATATTACAGGTATTTTTTAATGATGCATTATTTTTATGAAGTTTGCCCCTAAAGTAATGGCAGAATCTACACAACATTATTCTTATTACTTTATAGAGTTTAAATTATTATAAATTGTTTTTCATTGCCATCCTTAGTTTTACTTTTTTAAACTTAGGAATTAATTATTAAAACGTTAAATGCATTGAAAAATAATATCATTCTGTGATTTATTTATACCAGGTTTCAGATGTGGGAAGCTCGTCTTCTGTATTAACACTGAGACTGATTGAACAGTTGTCCCATGAGTGCCTGCCACAGCTGTGATGCCCTGCAGCAATGGGCAGTGTAATCACTGGGAAGTGAGAAGAAGCTCAGTATTTGTCCTAGCACCAGACTGCAGTTTGAGTTATGGTTTTGAATTCTCAGTCAGTTGCAAAAGCCTCAGAGATAAAGCTCTATTAGCCTTTCATCTAGCCTTTTTGTAGAGAGGACTGTTTAATATCATTTCTGTCCCATCCTTTAAGTTCTTAGGAGCAGTAGAGTCACAGCTGGGAACAGTCTCCACAGGAGGTGCTTCTCGAGGGTTCCCCAGGGCAAGT
The DNA here is from genome assembly GCA_004026665.1 of Murina feae. Classification (NCBI taxonomy): domain Eukaryota; kingdom Metazoa; phylum Chordata; class Mammalia; order Chiroptera; family Vespertilionidae; genus Murina; species Murina feae. The sequence goes on from PVJC01015021.1 coordinate 24,626, forward strand.
GCTTGCTCCAGTCTTCATCTATCAGTTCATTCTTTGTCTATCGTGGGCCCTTATGAATGCCTCCCTCCTCTCTCTAGATGCACTCCTCACATGGGTCCTAACTTCCCGAGTTCTTATTTATAATGATTATCTTGTCTCTCTCCTTTGTTTAGACTATTTTTGATTTATTAGAACATTTTGATTATTCCCATAATGGTTTCTAACTCAGGGTTGGGTCTGTAGAGGTATATATAAATGAGATAAATCCATGTCAAACACTAGGCACTATGTCTGCACAGTCTGTAAATATTGGCTTTTTGTTGTAATTTGCATCATCATTATCAAAGTATCAATTATGTAACTTACCAAATGCAATAACTTTAATAGGCACTTGACCAATACTTTTATTTTTTAATCCTCATCCAAGGGTATGTCTTTATTGATTTTAGAGAGAGAGAGGAAGGAAGAGAGAGAGAGAGAGAGAGAGAGAGAGAGAGAGAGAGAGAGAGAGAGAAACATCCATCGGTTGCATCCCATATATGCGCTGACTGGGATTGTAACTGCAATATAGGCATGTGCCCTGACTGGGAATCAAACCTGCAACCTTTTGGTGTATGAGATGAAGCTCCAACCAACTGAGCAACCTAGCCAGGGTTGAACCAATATTTTTGATGAAAAGTTTATGTTGCTGGGCTTCTTGACACATTTGCCCTTCTCCTACCTTTAAGCCAAATGTTCATGGTTCATTAGCCAGTTTTTAATCAACTTGGTAGGTTATAACATGTGGGACATATTTTTTCCAGCAGAATTTTCATGTGAAGTAATAAAATATTCAGCTTCATTCATATTCAAAGTCACATTATTCGTGACTAAGTGATTTTCTTCTTGTCAATCAAATAGATTCTACTTGGTGCATGTGTGTATATTGACAGAAGTCTGAACAGGCCATTCATTCAGTATCCTGAATTGATTCACTGCACTTCAGTTCAGAGATCCTTGAATTTGGATCTCATTTCAGGCCTGTTGTCCAAGGGTTCTTCTTAAAACGTCTCATCATTCTAGTTTCCAAGATACAGTATTTGACTTGGTCACATATTGAGGCCTCTGACTTTATCCTTCCTTGGGGGGTGGGTAGGCAGACCTATAATGGCCATATATACCAGTGCTAACCCTTTGCAACAAGAGCAGCGTGCTGCAGCCATGCCCCACCTTTTCAGACAGCCTCTGCACTATAGACGCAAAACTAAAACACAGCCATTACTAGCCAATACTTCTTTTCCTCCATCAGTTGTGTGAAGAAGCAGTTCTTATTTGGGACTCTAAGTCATCTGTTTTTCTCTTGTAAAAGCCTACATATCCAGGGCATGCTCACCCCTGGTTACTTGTATTTGTGTCCACTTTGCTCTGCAGGTGATCTCTACGGAGCCATCGGCTCTCCAGTGAGGCTGACGCGCACCGTGGTGGTGGGGAAGCAGAAGGATTTGGTCCAGCGCATACTTTATGTCCTGACCTACTTTCTCCGCTGCTCTGAGCTACAAGAGAACCATCTGACCTGGAATGGGAATCATGGAGAAGGGGACCAGGTCTTAAATGGGAGCAACATCACAACAGCCTTGGAGAAGGGAGAGGTGGAGGAGTCTGAGTACGTGGTGGTCACGGTGAGGAATGAGCCTGCTCTCCTGCCTCCCATCCTGCCAGCAACACTGACTGCTGAGGGAAGGAGCCCCAGACCTGAGGGCCTGGTTGGGACCCCAGAGGACAAGGACATCAGAGACCTTTGTCCCCACCTTGACACAGAAGGAAACAAGAGTTCTGTGGCCTGCAGCCTGGACTACCAAGACCCAGCCCTGGGCAGCTCTTGGAAACCGCAGGATGCATTTTGTAGGGAGGAAGAAAGTGAAAAAGAGGCCTCAGGAGACGGCTGTTCCAGATGGGAAGGTTTGGGGGCAGGATTGAAGGCCAGTGAGGAGTTGAAAAGGGAGATGCCTAAGAAACTACTGCACCGGTCAGCGGCGTGGCCCTGCCCGGACAGACCTTCCCGGGAGAAGCCTCCCCTAGAAAAGGTCACTTTCCAGATTGGGAGCTCCGTATCTCCAGAATCTGACTTTGAGAGCCGTACCCTAAAAATGGAGGAGCAGCTCAAGGCCTGCAGGCAGCATCTAGAGTTAGCAGGTTGTCCCTTGGTGGAGCCCAGGGTGGCCGCTGACGTGGCTCAGGGCCAGCAGGTTCCTAGGTGCTCCTTCCTGCCTGGCTTCCGGCAGAGTGTCTGCCGTCCTCAGAGCCCGCCATCTGAGAGGGATGAAGGTGACTTTGACAGGACTTACACTGAGGACAGAGACTTCAGCACTGAGGCTGCGGCAGATGCTGCCGGGCAGCTCGACCCCCCTTCCGACTCATCTGCCCCTGTTGCCAGTGCGGCAGGGACTGGGCAGAGGACGCTGGCGAACATGAGAGGGTTGTATTCAAAAGCTGGGGAGGGACCTTTGATAGAGCCTGGGTCTGGCAAGTGTGTACAGCAGAACTCGGCCGTCTCCGTCACTACAGCTGTCCCCTGTGGGGATGCCGATGGGACGGCTGACCTCAGGACTGAAGGAGACATTCCCAGAAACGAAAGCTCGGATAGCGCTCTTGGAGACAGTGATGACGAAGCGTGTGCCTCAGCCACACTGAATCTAGGTCACAGCAGCAACCGGGCAGAAGGGTCCTTGGAAGTGGAGCTGCCTCTGCCCAGGTAACGCTGGGCGGCTGGAACTGGGTCCCAACACAGCCATGACCACGTTAGCTACTGTTGGCTGTCACACACAACGGTTGTTTTCCCCAAAGTGTTAGAAGTGTTATCAAACTGATAGAGTTTCCAGCCTGCCCTTCCTCCTGGCATGCCCACTGGGCTGAGTGCATCGAGCTCTCTGAGCGAGGAGGCAGGTGGTACCTTTGCAAGGATTGGGGCGTGTTAGGGAACCAGCGGATGTGAAAAGTGAAGGGGTGGTGGGGCAGGGAGTTTACTGTCCCATCGTCTGGATGGGGCTGCATGGCGGGCAGCAGACGCCTTGCCTTGGAGGAGGCAGATTGCACTCACCAGGCAGCTTCTCTCCTGCCGGTGGGAGCAGCGTGAAGCGGCTAGAAAACAGCACCTCTTCCTAACACTCCAACAGGCCGATGATTTGGTCCGTGATGACTGAAAGCAGTAATTAGAGACTTCTTCTGTTCTGCTCCCCTGTTGTGGACACCACCCTGTGCAGATGTGTCGAGTTTCTAAAGCCAGACAGCTGGCAGGCTTCCCCCGTAGACTTTCTCCTCCTTCCCTTGATACAGATGCCTGGGGATGTGCCTTGTGAGATACAGGAACAAACTCGTTACCAGCCATCAACCTACTGTTTTCCTCCATTAGAATATACTACCATTAGAAAAAACAAACAAGCAGTGCTCTTCGCTTTCCCAGCCCCTCCCCTTTTCTGGCACCAGTGACCTGCTCACTGGAGGACTGGCGAAATGGCCCACCCTGAATCTGGCCTGAGTGGTTTAGGTTTTTGTTTCGGTTGTAACACAGAAGGGAGCCCATCTTTACTGGTGTGTTCTAACAGACCAATATTGTTTCAGGTCGCAGAGCATCAGCAACCCGAGTGTCAGGAACTTTGGCCGCTCCCTTCTGGCGGGTTACTGCCCCACGTATATGCCTGATCTGGTGCTCCACGGGACCAGCAGCGACGAGAGGCTGAGGCAGTGCCTGATGGCCGACCTGGTCCACACGGTCCATGTAAGTGCTTGCAGCTTGGCGCCCTGGCTGCCAACAGTGTGCGCACCAGGGTCCTGCCCAGCCACAGGTGTTTAGACTGTTTCATACTGAAGAGTGTACCGTGAAGGATTGTTCATAGAGATGTGGGCAGGACTGGGGAAGCACCAGGGATTAGCAGCAGCTGGGTTTGGGAAGACTGGGCCTGGAGGAGTACAAGGAGAGCAGAGCTGGGATTGGAGTCGGGACTCCCCGGCCGCAGAGGCCCTGAGGAAGGCAGGGGCTAATGCCTGACATCGCTCCTCTCCAGCTTCTGAGCTCTTCTCGTGCTTCCCAGTGGCTGGGCCCAGCCGATGCAGACACAGGCCTGCGGCCCACAGAGGCCTGCCTCCTAGGGCCCACACAGGGCAGAGAAGGGCAAAGAGTGCATCTGGGAGCATGTGGGAGATATAGGCCAGACAAACAGAATAAGTAACACAGATGGTGACGGTTCTGAGCCATCACGGGGAGGACGAAAGAGATGTCACATATGGTTTGCTTTTTACCCGATCCATACAAGTTCAAAGTAATTTATTTTAACTTATTTGTTATTGAGTTTACTCTGATGGCCGCATGAGATGACTGTGTAAAGATGAACACGTCTCCCTGGAAAATTGTCCTGTGGCTGCTGCACAGTGCTCCTCTGCTGTGTGCAGCGTGACAGGGACTGAGCAGTGAAGGCAGCTGTGTCAGTCCGATGGGCCTGTTTTTCACTGAGCTGCTATTGGGCAGATGTGCAAAAATAGATGTTTTGCATTGGAAACATATTGTATCTTGTGCAATAGGGACAGTCCTCATTACATTAAGGAAAGCAGAATTTGGCTTGTTCTCTATCTCCTCGCCCAACAAGTATTTTCTCGGAGGTGAAACAGAGGCACTGCATGTTATCTTTGGCCTTGAGTACCTCCTCTGTGAAGACTAAACATGCGTGAGGCTCAGGCTAAGCCGGCTAAAAATTTGTATGAAATGGGAAGAAAAGCTCACTAGTGAAGCAGATGTCCCCTAAGCCCCCTGGATGGGATGGGAGAAGAGATGAGGAAGGGCGACCTGAAGCTGGAAGGCCAGCCCAGGGACGCATTAGACCCCAACATTCCTAACCCTGCCCTGCTTTGTGGGCAGACACCACCCCTCCAGGTGTTCCTGGAACAAAGCTGTATATGGAATCTCAAGTTTTGCTTCCATACTTGTAGTGAATACTGCATACTTGTGCATCATTTCACAGGCGCATCCATCAGGGACCACAGGATAAGAACAACGCTCACATTATATGATGCTGTCTTTCTGGGTGGTCCTAAACCATGCGTTCTCAGTGACTTCAGAGTCTCACATCTATCTGCGGCTGTCTGTGGTGTTAAGGCAGGGAATCACCTCCTTTCCTTTTCTGTCAGCACCTATGTTTATATCAATATATGCAAAACCTGTGGGGTTTTTCTTTCTGCTCTGCTGGCCTTTGATTTGTGAGAACATTGGCGTTGCTCGGTGGATCTTTCTTCCATGAAGCCCCAGGTTCTAGTTCTGACAGAAGTGCCAAGAGATGGAGTGTGAACTAATGGGATTGTCTTCAGTGCCATTGATCTTGCTAGCTGGGAGGTGGTGCCCAGAGGCCCCTGACTCACTCACCAACCACTGTGGAAACATAACCTGTTGATTGATAAGTCTCCTTGAAATTACCTGCAAAACCATTCATGACGTTTTTAGTATTCTTTATAGGTTGACAAGTTCTGGCTTTTGTGTATAGGTTTTCATGGCGACCATCTAGCTGCGTGGTGCCTTGGCTGCCAACAGTGTGCCCACCAGGGTCCTGCCCAGCCACAGGTGTTTAGACTGTTTCATACTGAAGAGTGTACCGTGAAGGATTGTTCATAGAGATGTGGGCAGGACTGGGGAAGCACCAGGGATTAGCAGCAGCTGTATAGTTCATATAGCTGTATAATTCATATATTTGAAAAAATAAAACAATGCTTCCTCTATTTGTGCTTTTAAAGATTTTTCAGATATCATTTCCCCTTCCTTTCAGAAGTAGTACTTTCGCATTAGCTTTTCTCGTTTCTTTAGACTACGCAATCACCCTGAGACACCGAAAGTTGTTAAGCATAATAACCTATATTATGTCAAATTGTGGGTACATCCAAAGTGCAGCCAAGCATGGGTGTTAATGAGCAATTTCAAAGGGTTCATGAAAACATCTTCAGAAGTTTAATGCATTTAGAATGTATCCAATTAGCATTAGTGGATTTCTAATTTCACTCGGCACACTCATCATCATGAATTTTACTTTCGAAGTAGTGTTCCATTGAAACTGCCTCTCAGACTGGGACTCTGGTCTGTGGCAGTGTTTAAATTAAAATTTAAAAAAAAGATTTACTCTCAAATGTCATTTATAAATATTTGTTGAAAAGTAAATTAAGAGGGTTTTTAAAAAACATATTGAATTTACTGCTCCATAAAGCTTAATAATTATTTAAATTCTTGAGTGGATTGCCAGAGAAAGAAGCAAAGATTCAAGAACAAGTACATGACCAGAGTTAGAACAGAAATAATCGCCTTTTGGGGAAGAGAAGATTAGGATAAATTGCTTTATCACAAATTGCTTTCAAAATCTACTTTTGGATGTTATTCATTTTCAGGGCTCATGTGAGACTTCATTGGGCACTGCTATTCATATTGTTTTCAGAGGATTTTTAATAACTGTTTAAAAGCCATTGATTTAAGTCATTGAACTGTTTTCTAGATCTAGGCATGATTGAATTATAAAATCTATCTTACGTGAATGTGCATTTTTATAACCAGGATGGACTAATTTGTGGAGTTTCTTTCCTCATTGAAGAATGGCATTCTTGGGGTTTCAGTACTAAGCATTTCTCTTTGTATTTTTCCTTGCTGTAGTCTTCTTATGAAAGAAAGGCATATTAACTTTATTCTATGTATTTCCATTTTTATTACTGGCTTTCACATGTTATAATATAGTCTTTAAATATTTAAACACATGTTCTTGTTTAATCCATATACTACTTTTTTCTGTCATTTGAACTGTTTCTCTGCCTCCTAACATATAGATTGTACAGCTGCCTTAAATTAGGCTAAAGTAACATTTAGTTCATTTTTCTGTGCTACATCTAAATGTACATTCTTTCCTCTTGTTTTCCTTCTGACTTTATATGGTAAAGTGGGAGGGAGGGGGGAGGGGGAAGAGTCAGCTGTACTCTGTACCTGTACCTCAAGAAGCTTTTCCTCTCTCGTTTTTTCCTCCTGCATGTTTGTCTGCAGTGAATACTGCTGGCGGGCAGTTGTCAGGGGTATTAAGTTATGGGGCAGTGGAGAGTGTGGAGGAGCACTGACTTACCACTGATGGCTTAGGTTCCAGTCCGAGGATTACCACTCATTCACTGGGGGTAGAGTAAATCAGTTGGCATTGCTAGGTCTCAGAAAAATGTATTTAGAGGGAAAAATGAAATATAAACCAGTGGTTAGGAGTTTGGCTTCAGAAGACAGGCAAACCTGAGTTTGAATCATGGCTCAACTCTTTGTGGCGTTGTGGCCTTGAGCAAGGTGCTCTGATTTTCTAAGCATCAGTTTTATCTTTCATAAAATGAACAGTATTTATAGGTCTGTTTTGAAGACTATAAGAGAATGCATATCAAGTGTTTAGCACAGCACCTGGCACATTACTAAATGCCCAATAAATGTTAGCTATTAAGATGATATATGTGAAAGTGTCTTGTAAATGAATTTCCCAGGAAACTCTTGTTGGAGAACACAGACAGAACCCAAGCACATGCTTGTTCGGTGCTAAAAGTGTCCACGCTCCCTTTGCCTGTGGCATGACAAGAAACATGCCAGGTGGCTCGCTGCAGAGTAGGGTTGTCTAGATCAACATTAGCATCACATTTTAATGCTTTAAAAAAACTATGTTCCAGGCTTCAGGCGTTTTATAGAACACACTGTAAAGCAAAGTAACAGTTGGCTATAGCAGCCTCTTTCATTTGGTTTTAAGAGTAGCAACAGATTGACTCCAGAAATATCATGCGGAAATCAGTAGCACAGATAAGCAGCTTTGCTGTAAGCTTGGCTGTGATATATGCTCGCGAATACCTAATTAAGCCATGCAGTGGAATCAGCCAGGAAGACTACAAAAGAACAGCAAGTCACATCAAGTGATAAGTCATTACTTAAGTAACACAGAGAACACTAAGTGTCCCAAGTCAACAATAGCCTTAAAATCAATAGCAATGCAAAGGAAGCATCTATGTAGGGCACACCTGCCATTTTAGAACATCTCTTGTTGCTTTCATTTCCCTGTGTTAGATAGTGAGCTTGATAATGCCTTAGGCCTATAGCACTGTCTTACTATTTAGTGAAATCTGTGTGTGTGTATGCACATGTGTGCATATTTATACACATGTATTCATGGACACAAATGGTCACATGTGTGTAAGCATGCACTCTGGGTTATGATGTTAAAATGTATTTCTTATTGTGGATTGTGATTTTAAGTATTTTGAAAAAGATATTGACCTCTGAGTATGGCCAACTCCAATCTGACATGTTCGTGATTCTCTCATTGTGACTGCTGTCTTATTTAAGTACCCCAGGTTAAGTTAACCTTCCCAACTAGTAGTCCTTTGCCAGTGTTCCCCCTTCCAATCATACTGCATGGTGCCATGGTGCCACAGAGGGCTCTTCCTATTGATCACTTACTCTTCTGCTGTAATAGTTTCCCCCTTTTTTAGAGAGTAAAATGTAAACTCTTTGGTTCATTGGTCCCTTTATGTCCTTCAAATACACACACACACACACACACACACCTACATTACACACCTCCATCTTTTCGTTTGCTCATCATGCTGTTTGCCACCCACTTCCCACCTGTGCACCTTTCCTTCCTTTGCTTTAAGGCCCTCTTGAACAAATTTCTGTTCATTTTTGGAGTCCCAGCTCACATGTTGCCTCTTCTTTGAAACCATCCTAGCCACCCCCAGGTAGAACTCAACTTCTTTTCCCCCTCCAGGCTCCTTAGCACATTGTTCTGTGCCTTTGTTTTCTGTCCCACTATGGTTGCAGGCACCTGGAAACTGGAGTGGGGGAAGACTTTCTTTCCTACCTCAGCACCAACTTGCCTGGTGCCTGGCACGTAGAAAGTGATGTGACTGTTTCCCATAGAAAGTGTGTTTATTACTATGGATAAAGTTATGCTGATTAGTGTCTCTTCTGAAGTAAAGAGAAATAGCAGTTAGTCTTTCTTTAAAAAATAAAGGAATAGAATAATATGTTTAGACATGATGCCTGTGGCTTTTTGTGTTCATTTTCTTTACCTAAAAGATAGTGAAACACTTATAATGGGTCTCTTGGCATTCATTTCTCTTGCATTTTGTAAATATTAGATCATGGCTAATTTTGATGTTTTCTCAAATTTTTGCACTGTGTACAAAATATTTGGACATTGATGCCGTTCTCTTCAAAAAAGCTACCAACCTTCTCACGTTTTATTTTGGAGTCATGCACATCCTCCCATAATTTTATCCTGATGACCTTTTTCCACTTGGAGCACCTTTTCTTTGCTTAGCAAGTGACCACCTGACAGATCAGCCGTCCCCAAGTTGCACACTGAATCGGCAAAGCCACAGGCTGACCTCGGGGGTCAGTCCAGTGAGCCTGGTGGCCACAGTCACAGACACAGGTCAGATGTTTCCTTTGTGCGCCCCTGCCCCCCACCCCATCGCCTCACTGGACTCTTCCCTCTGCCCCTGGGTCCTGGTGTCATGATGTCTTTGGTGTCCCAGAGTCCTCATGTTGATGTACCTACCAGCATCCCTCAGCAATAATGTCCCATCGCCCAGGATGATCAGTTTTCTCTTCTCTACTTTATTACAACTCTTAAGCCTTTAATGGCTGACATTGAGCCTGCTTCTAAGAGAAACTTGTTATAAATAAATGTTTACAGAATTACGGTAAGAAGAATTTTCATATGTTAGCAGTCTATTTGATGAATAGAAATCTCTGATGGTGGTGTTTCAGGTGGCCTGGCCAACTTGCTTGGCCAGCAGTGGGGCAGGGAGGCTGGAGATGGCTTTGGGGGACAAGGAGGTTTATTTTTCTGTTAGAAAATACTGAGTCCTTTTATGTACTGTGGGCTTTGTATACAGCCACAGTCAAGATACGAGGTGGGAGGATTCCAGGAACACGTCGGGATACAGATGGTATGCCTCCCCTCTAAAACTATAAAAATAATGGGTAAAATACTACCATCCCCACCTAGCCTCTTGTTATAAAACCTATATGCATGAGAAAAAAAGGGGGGGAGGAATCTTTTTATGCCAGAAACATAGAAATCAGAGGCAGGATAGTAAGTCTGAGCTGATGCAACAGTTGCCTTCTGGCATTTCATACTGGATACAGGTCTGGAGTTTATAAGATCCACTCAGGATGGCAGATGTCATCTCACACCTGGAATTGAGCCCTTTACTGAAAAACCTGGAGCTTTAAAGAGGGGACTGGAAAACTCCAACCATAAACAGTGAAGCAGCAAAGGCACAAGTTGGAAAGTTGGGTGGGGAAAAATAAAGTCACCCATGGCAAATCAAACTCCAGGCCTGTGCTACGCGTGGATTTGGGGTCCAGATTTATTCTGCCCAAGTGACTGGGGAATCCCCACCCGAGAAATAAACATCAAACCTCTGGGACTGGCAGAAGGAAGCACACTCACACCAGCTACAGGTTAATAAGACACATGGCTTCTTTTCCACTTCTCCACCTTGTTGCAGCTCTGAAGCCACTAGTGACTGACACTGAACCTGTTTCCAAGAGACACACATAGCACATGAAACAAAACAAAGAACTCCCACCAAGATAAGCTCGTGTTCAGAAATTACAAATCCTGTCTGAGGACACCAGGATAAGGGAGAGCGAGTCAGCACAACCAGGAGAATTAACACGCCGAGAACAGTCTGAAATAACGTTTAAGTAATTATGTTTAAAATGGTTACAGATTGAAAGAAGGAATTGAAACAGCTTTAATTTTAATTTTTTTAAATCTTTATTGCTGATAGTATTACATACTAGGGGCCCGGTGCACAAAAATTTGTGCACTCGGGGTGGAGGGAGTCCCTCAGCCCGGCCTGTGCCCTCTGACAGTCTGGGACCCCTCAGTGGATGTCCTATGATGGCCCCAGTCTGCCAGGCGCCTTCTGTGTGTGTGTGTGTGTGTGTGTGTGTGTGTGGCCACTGGGGACCTGCCCCCAGCCGCATCAGAG
>PVJC01015022.1:0-35625 GCA_004026665.1 Murina feae
TGTCTAACCAAGTTTCCCAGCACCATTTATTGAAGAGACTGTTTTGGCTCCATTGTATGGTCTGTCCTCCTTTGTCAAATATTAATTGAGCGTAGTGATTCGAGTCAATTTCTGGGTTCTCTATTCTATTCCATTGGTCTATATGTCTGTTCTTGTGCCAGTACCAGGCAGTTTTGAGGACAGTCGCTTTGTAGTACAGTTTGATATCTGGAATTGAAATCCCTCCTACTTTGTTCTTCTTTTGCAGGATCATTGCAGCTATTCGGGGCTTTTTTTTTTTTTTTTTATTCCAGATGAATTTTTGAAGGGTTCTTTCTAGGTCTGTGAAATATGTTATTGGTATTTTAATGGGGAGTGCATTGAATCTGTAGATTGCTTTGGGTAGTATGGACATTTTGATGATGTTGATTCTACCAATCCATGAACACGGAATGTTCTTCCATCTGTTTATGTCTTCCTCTGTCTCTTTTTTCAGTGTACTGTAGTTTTCCGAGTATAGGTCTTTTGTGTCCTTGGTTAAGCTGGGTTTTAAACACAACTTCAACTCTTTGAAGTTATAGTTATGGTTTGGTTTTACATCTTGGCCAACTTTTTGGTCCAACAACCAATATTTATCCACCAAAAGGGGTTGGGGAGGGTAATTTGAAAAGTTGAACTGACCAAAAAGACAAATAGGCCTTTTGGACCTAGTATCTGTCTTACTCATAATATTTGGATGAATTATTTTTAAATTAATAAAAAACACATAGATTATAATTATTTTATTTCTATCAAAATAGTCATGTATCTAAAATCAAAGAAACATTTGTTTGGTATTTGGTTTTGCCAAGCCCCAAGTATTTACATATGAGTGAGAGACACATTTCCTAAACCAAAAGCAATGGGCAGCCATTCTAAATAGTCTATTATGGCAATCAGGACTAGCGTCTTGAGGCATGGCTTTTCCATCTCTGAGGAAAACTTAGATCATGTGCATCTTTCAGAAGCAAACCATGCACACACTGATGAGGAAACCCAGAGCTTGGTGACTTACCAAGAGCTGTAATTCCCTCCAGTTGGCAAAAACACTGTGCTTATGAGCAGCTAAAGTAAACTAAAAAACAAAAACGGTTTTTGCAATTAAATCCAAACACTCAATAAATAAAAATATTCCCCAAAGCTAACAGCTTCAATTTTTGACATGAAATGGGTAAAAGTTTTATTTTATTTTATTATTTTTTAAGAAAGCCTTTAGTGAATATGTTGACTGGTCCATGAAAACTAAAGAATAAAACTGCCATAACTTACTGCTCAGGTCTCTGCTCCTTCAGCCCTCCTGATCTTGGTCATGCTCTTATCAGATACTCTTCTAACATACACCACAGTTATAATATTCAATAATAATTTAAAGATGGTAGTATAAATATTGATAGTTAAGACAAAAATAAAATCTTAAAGGGTGAACATGCTGGGCTTAGTGAGGGCAATAACCAAAAAAGAACTGTGAAAAGGCCACTATAAATTGTAATGATTTGACTTTAGGATATTTATTTTCTCACTTTTGCTTATAGCCAGTGAAATAGAAATATGAGTAATCTCAAAGCCTCTGCCTGCCTGCCTGATTGCCCCTAACCAATTGTCTGCCTGCTGATTGCCCCTAACCTGTGCCTTGGCCCCCCGCAGCGGTGGCTTTGTCCAGAAGGACATCCAGAATGATGTCTTGAAGGTGGTTTGGCTGTCCGGTCTAATTAGCATATTATGCTTTTATTATTACAGATTATTGGCAGTTGAATATGACATATCTAGGTGTAAAATTTTTTGGCATTTATGTTGCTTGAGTTTTTTAACTTTTCTTCTTATTTTAGTATTTCTGTTGCATATGTTACACATTATACCATTCATAATTGTCCTATAGTTCTTGGATATTCTCTTCTGTCTTTTAAATTTTTTTTTCTTTTTGTATTTTTGAAAGTTTCTGTTGATCTCTCTTTAAGTTCACTGATACTTTCCTTGGCTCTGTCTATTTTATTATATGCCCAACAAAAGTATTTTTTATTTCTGTTACAGTATATAGTTTTCTAGCATTTCCTTATCATTCATTCTCAAAGTTTAAATCTCTCTATTCATATATTTTTCATGTGGACCACTTTTTTTTTCTATCAATGTACTTAGCATATTAATCATAGTTGTTTTAAGATCCCAGTGTGACATTTCCAACCTGATTTTGGTTCTGATGCTTTTTCTGTCTCTTGAATCTGTATTTATTTCCTACTAGAGGCCTGGTGTATGAAATTCATGCATGGGTGGGGGGGGTACCTCAGCCTAGCCTGCACCCTCTCCAATCCGGGACCCCTTGGGTGATGTCTGACTGCCAATTTAGGCCTGATCCTGAAACCAGCAGTCAGACATCCCTCTCACAATCCAGGACCACTGATTCCTAACCACTCTCCTGCCTGCCTGCCTGATCACCCCTAACCACCTCTGCCTGCTGGCCTGATGCCTTTAATTTCTTCCCTGTTGGCCTGATCACCCCCTAACTGCCCTCCCCTGCCAGCCTGATCACCCCTAACTGCCTTCTCTTGCCGGCCAGATTGCCCCTAATTGCCTCTGTCTCAGCCCCTGCCACGGTGGCTTTGTTCAGAAGCCATCCGGTCTAATTAGCATATTACTCTTTTATTAGTATAGATTAAGTATGCCTTGTGATTTCTTGTTGTAAGTTAGACATGACATACTAGGGAAATGAACAGAGGTAAACAGTTTTTTAAGTGTGAGTTTTTGTGTTTATCAGGCTATGAGTTACGCTGTGTTTATTGCTTACTGTAGCTATAGATGTCAGAGACTAAAATCTCATTGTCTTCTGTTTTCTCTCCCAGATTGTTTTTGAGTTTCCCTAGAGGCTTCGTAGGAAAGGTCTGAGATATGGTGTTCTTTTACTTGTGATCCCCTGAAGTGGTGGTAAGGTGTGTGGGGAGGGGAAGAATTCTATAATCTTATGACTTCGTCTCAGACTTTTATTGAGTCTGTGACACTGGACTGTGACCTTCACAAGTGCCTTTCAGGTTTTCTTCCCCCTTAGATGAGACAGGAAGTCAGAGGGGGCTGGAGTTAGGTATTCCCCTTGCCCCAGGTCGGTTAATCTCTGGTAATCCTCAGTGGATTAGGGCCTGTTGAAATAGTTACATGCTGAGGGCAGATTTTATTAGGGAAAACAGAACACTCTGGGCATATATTGAAAAAGCTACTTTCCCCTCTCCCAAACATTTGGAGATTTTTCTCTGATTTTCATTGTTAGAACCTGGTAGGGCTTCTGGAGCTAAAATTAATATTGGAATGGGGGATTCCCTTAAGACTGGTCTCCTCGCAGTTTTTAACTTCCAAGCTTGTCCAATACTCCAGTAATTTGACAATTGCAGTTTAAGTCTTCTACTCATATGCTAACTACAGTGGCTCCTAGGCCTCTGCCCAGGTAAAATTCATAGCTTATTCTATACGTACATATATTCTTTATGTTCTCCAAGTTTGAGGGCAGCAGTTTGTCCCATGATCTTAGTCCTGTGGTAGATCTAGAAAGAGCTGTTGGTTTTCGTTTTGTTCAGCTTTTTTCTTATTGGGAGTGTAACTTCAAGCTTCGTATATACTGGACCAGAAACTAGACATCTCACATGTTTTTTGAATATTGTCATTTTGTTTTTGCAAAAATATTTTGTTTTGTTCTTTTGTAAGTGCTGATATTTTCTTCTCTCCATGGAGACAAAAAATATCTCAGATTTTGCCCTGGCTGGGTGGCTCAGTTATTGGAGTATCGTCCCATACACCAAAAGGTTGTGGGGTTGATCCCCAGTTGGGGTGTGATGGGAGGCAACTGATAAATGTTTCTCTCTCACATTGATGTTTCCCTCTCTTTCTCTCGTTTTCTCTCTCTCAAAATCAATAAAAAAACATATCCTCAGTGAGGATAAAAACAAGGTCTAAGATTTCTTATTAATGATTTAAAATATATAATGTAACAAAATAAAGTGCTTGCTCTCACTGAATCATGTTCAGGCCTGCTTTCCTGCTTTGACCCATGACTTTCAGGCTAATAGCTTCCACTTACTCTTACATGTAGACATGCTAATTGTTGCAGGAATTTTGTTTGTAGCTTAATTTTTGTGTATTGTTTATCAAAGATTTGAAGGAAGCTTGTGGCTAAACTAACATCAAATAGCACAGCCTTCTTGGAGCCCAAATGTCTACGCCGGTCAATGACCTCTTGCCTCTCTTGACATAAAAGAAGCCTGAACTCTGTACTTTTTAAAGGTAGATTTGAGGATTTGGGCTCTTCTTTTCTCAGTTAGTGCCTTTTCAATAAACAAATCTTTCTTTATTCCAAACTCTGACATTTTGAGTTTTGACTTTTGAAGCATTGGGCACACCAACTTTGGTAACAATAACACAATTAATTTTTAAGTTATGAAAGCTGCTTTCCACTATAAAATACTAACTAAATAACTTGAGCATTTGATCATTTGTTAAGGTTATTCAATGTCTGCCATTGAGAAGCATATAGTTTTATTTGTTTGTTTGTTTTGGTTAATCCTCATCTGAAGATATTTTTCCATTGAATTTTAGCAAGAGTGGAGGAGAAAGGAAAAGCCAGAGTGAAACATTGATGTGAGAGAAACACCGATTGGTTGCCTCCTTCACAAGTCCTGATCAGGGCCTGGGGCCAGGGAGGAGCCTGCAACCAAGGTATGTGCCTCTGACTGGAATCAAACCCAGGACCCTTTGGTCCACAGGCCAACACTCTATCTACTGAGCCAAACTGGCTATGGCCCTATATTGTTTTTTATAAAAATTGGAGTTGGTATCCCACATATAATAATACTAGAGGCCTGGTGCACAAGATTCATGCACAAGTAGGGTCCCCTAGGCCTGGCCAGTGATCAGGGTCCATCTGTGGGGCAACCAGTGGGGTGATTGGGACCTCCATTTGCACCCACCTTGGCTGGCCTGGTACCACTTGCTTGCCAGCCCTGCCCCCAGCTGCCTATGCTGGTCGGGGCCTGTGGGCTGGGGGAAGCTTCTGCATTGAGTGTCTGTCCCCCTGGTGGTCAGTGCGCATAATAGCAACCGATCATTCCACTGGTTGTCCAACTGTTCGGTTGATTTGCATATTAGGGTTTCATATGGATAGATGCTTTACACAAATATACTTTATACAGTTTGAGTGGTAGTGTTTAGACAGATAGCCTCTGCAATAATCTAGATAAATTGGAATTAAGCTGGTGTGTGAACTATAGATGAGCAATTTTCCTTGATAGATGGATTAGTTTATTCAAATATGTGTCAATCTTTGCAAACAACTTACTTGATGAGTATCTCTAGTGAACTTATGAAGTATTTGAATAAATTTGAATCTTCACAGTAGAGATGTTTTTGTGATGGTTATCAAATTTTTGTCTTTTTAAAAAAGTCTTTATTGTTGAAAGTATTATCAAATTTTTCTTTGATAAAATAATTTTATACATATATATGGCTATATATCCTCAGCATTTCAAAATTATTCAATTCTAAGTTAGATTATTTTCATCAAGTTTCAAATTATATAAAGAATATAATTTTTGGAATATTATAAATATTGTAATTTTAAAACAAAATTACCTTTAAAATTAGCTAACAAAATACTGTGCAATTTGATATCCATTATCAATTCTTTAAAAATAGAGAAATATAACTCATCTTAAATTTTGAAATTCTACATCTTTCCTTTTTTCTCTTATTTTATATTTTTGTTCATTCTCCCATATATTTTATTTTATTATTTTATGTTTGGAAGTCTTTATTAATCACCTATCACATATCATTGCAAAAAAGCCTATTATCTTAAATTAAAAAATATTTTAAAGGTAAAAATTATAGTTATAATGCATAGTAGAGAAATGATAAAAAGATAATATGATAATTATGAAATACAAAAAGCAAAATCTTATGGAAATTGCCACTCTTAGAAAAATGGATGAAATTGTGGGTCTATGTCTCTGTGAATAAGTAATAGTTATTATTAGAATATGACAAGGGTACATACACTAAGGTTTCTATTCCTGTTGTGTGTGTGTGTGTGAAACTTGGTTCACAATAATAGTAATTGGGTATGGAAGGAATTTTGTTGTGTAAATGCCACTTAATTCTTTGAACTCTTTCCAAGTTATAGTTTTAATGATGTAAAATCAATAATTACATTAGATCCTCCTTCAGATTTGTTGAAAGGAAAGACTTGGAAGCCACCTGAGAAGCATAGGAATTTGTTACTTGTCATAAGCATAATTAATTTTCTCAATACCCACAGCAATATTTTGACTTTTACTTAAAGATTAGGTATTTGAATCTCCTTAGAGATTTCTATTCCTGAAGGCAATGCCTAGTAAGATTCCAGATGGGCCAGAGCTCTGCCTTACTTATACAAAGTGAGAATGGCAATTGTGAAAGGGAGATGGAAAACAAATTAGGTTGAAGGTTGGCCTTTACCCCAGGTCCATTCTCAGATAGAACAATTTTAGGAAAGACATCATAGAGGAGTTAAGAATGTGGCAATGAATTTCATTGCAAAGTATCGTGTCTAGGCAGCCTTTGGAAAATCTTCACACACCCTCTGCAGTGTTGGTCTCTCCCAGTTTTCAAATTTTTGGCTTACTGAGAATAAAACATTTAGTAGTTACACACACATGCAGAATTCCAAAGATGGATCTAATAATTTCAGTTGCAAAAGTACTTGTAAAGTAAATGCTAGACAATAAGAGCAAACAGTATATTAAAGAAAAAACACATTAGACTTATTCAAAGAATAAATTAAAAATAAGAAATGTTACAAAATATCACAAATTAATAGGATGGCTTATTATAAATGTAATGCAATTCTACTACAAATTACAATGGCAACATATTTTAAACTTGACAAAACATCTGATTATTTTGATCAATTTCCAAAAAGCTTTGGTAACGTTCATGATTCATTTCTAACTTAAAAACACAAAGTCAACACACACTAATGGACACTAAAATGAGTGTGTGAAAATTTGAGGAAAATAGGATGTATGTTCTCATATAACCTCCTCCAAGTTATTTGTTAGCTACAGAGGGAAGGAAAGTTTACAGTGGAGAAAACCTGTCAGAACCTATTTTAATTCTCATGAGCCCTGTGATGTCATGTGATATGATGCACTGAGGACACTGAATCAATTCTATGTTCTTCTTCCCAAACATTCATAATCTCAATCATGTAAAAATACTAGATAAACTCAAATGAAGCAACATTTGGCAAAACAACTGATCAATACTGTTCAGTGAGTTGATGTCATGGCCAAAAAAGATAGATTGAGAAACTATTACAGATTGCCTAAGATTAATGCAATACAGGATCCTGAATAGGATCATAGAACAACAGCAAAGACATTGATTAAAAACTAAACGTGGTGAAATGTGAATAGGGCTTTATTTAGTTGATGGTATTATACCAATATTAATTTCCTGGTTCTGATAAATGTACTATGTTATGTAACATGCTAACATTGAAGGAAGCTGGGAGAAAGATACATGGACTAGCTAATATCTGTAAATAGCCTAAGTGCCCATCAGTAGATGAGCAGATAAAAAAAGCATTGTACATTTACACAATGGAATACTTATGCAGCTGTAAAAAAAAGAAGGATCTCTTACCCTTTGAGACAGCATGGAGGGACCTGGAGAGTATTATGCTAAGCAAAATAAGCCAGTCAGAGAAAGACAAGTATCACATGATCTCACTCCTATGTGGAATCTAATGAACAAAATAAACTGATGAAAAAAAACAAAAACAAAACAGATCCAGATATAGAAACATGGAACAGACCGTTGAATCTCATAGGGAAGGCAGGGGTGGGTGGGTAGGTGAAAAGAGATTGAGCAAAGAACTTATATGCATACTAGTGGCCTGATGCATGAAATTTGTGCAAGAGTAGGCTTTCCTTCCCCTGGCTGCTGGCACCAGCTTCCCTCTGGCACCCGGGATCCCGGCTGGCTTCCCTTCGGCCACCAGCAGGCACCCAGGCACTGGGCTTCCTTCCAGCCCTGATTTTGTCTGGAAGGACATCTGGAATGACGACCGAAAGTATGTCCGGTCTAATTAGCATATTACCCTTTTATTATTATAGATGTGCATAACCCATGAACATAAAACAATAGTGTGGTGAAGGCCCTGGGAGGAGGGGGAGCAGGCTAGAAGGGGTCAATGGGGTAAAAGGGGATGTCTGTAATACTTTCAACAATAAAGATAAATTTTAAAAAAGATATATGGAAGCTCTACTATTTTTCAACTTTTCTACAAGTCTAAAAGTAGTTAAAAATAACATTATAAAATAAATGATACCAGAATCACATACTAGTATATAATCATTTTTTCAATATGATAAGGATGATTTCCTTAACTTGATTTTAAAAAATGCTATAGCTATTACCAACCAAAAACCAATATCATGCTTATGGTGAAATAACAAAGGCATTAAAGTTCAGAAAAGTATGCCTCTCATTGCTATCATAACTCATTAATTTTATAAAAGGTCTATAGTCACTGCAAAAGACAAAAAAATGTCAAAAGAAGTATAATGCTTGGATGATTTAGTTCGCAACCCATAAAACACAAGTAAATCAATGAATAGCATTAGAATCAATAATGAGTTTTGAAAGGCAGTGAGTTACAAAGTAAATAAATGAAAATCAATTGTTTTTCTATTTTTCAGTTAAAATATTATTAAATAAAATAAACTCAACATCAGATAAAATATAAAGCACATATCAATAAAATAAATAAAGTACTTATGTGAGGAAAACTGAAAACTCTACTTAGTGACATAAAATGTGGTTTGATTAAATGAAAACATAATAGGAATGCCAGTTATTAAAATATATAGTTTTTCTAAATTTCTTATTTATTTAATGCAATTTCAAGTGAAATTAGAGCCAAAATATATTGTAAACTTGAAAAGTGAATCTAAACTAAGACAATTTTGAGTAACAAGATTAATGAGTGAAGTAGTACATTTTTTAATACTAAAATGGAGCATAAAGGTACAATGGAGAAGAGAAAACAATGAAAAGACACCATTGGGGAAAAAATAAGTTAGGTGTTTTACCTCATATTAAACATAAAAATAGACTTCAGAAGATTATAAAATTAATCTATAGAAGAGATGAAGGAATAAAAAGTAGTATTTGATTGACAAGAGAATGTTCTAAGGAACAAATAATGAAAACAGTGTCATTTTAGATTGTATGCAATCTAAATTTTTTATATCAAAAGAAAATTAAAAATAAAAATGAACAATACGTGTTACAAAAATGTGAGAAAAATAAATTGTTAAACATCTTCGACAAATACAGAGATATTATAAATTAATTAGAACAAAGATGAACTCCTCAATAAAATCAGAGGATAAGAAAGCATAATGGTCAATAAATACTATAAATGTAAATTATACAGCCAAGTAGGAAACAAAGCAATATAAATTGAAATATATAGCAAAAGTCATTATTCAGCTATTATAAGGACAAATATATATATTTTATATTTTAAAAGTATAAAGAAGTTAATAAGCTTGGTGTTCCCACACACTGTTTAACTTATCATAGTCTCCTGGAAGATGGCAGGCAAATCAGTAGCTTTAAAAATTCTTAAATCCTGGGGCCTAGTAAATCCAACACCTTAATGTCTAGCAATAGGGGATGGGTTGAATTTTTTTTTTTTTTATCCATGGAATACTATGTTATTGTTAGGCATGGCTTGTAGGAGTAGTTCTTAAAATGAGAAAATGGATTGTACATCCAAATTACCTAAAGTAATCTTTAAAAATACACACCTCTTTATACCCACAATTCCTATCCCACTTTTCTGATTTTTCTTTTCTTATACAGGATTTGGGAGTTTGAGTGTTTACATATGTCTCAAGTGAAATCATGCAAACTGTCTATCACTCAACATGGTTCTAAAATAATATTCAACACTGTTGGAAATTACTCTCAGTATAATGCGAAATTTAAAATACATATTATTTGCTTGCAATGATTCTAATTTTTGAGTACGCAGAGTATGGTATTATGTGTGTAGTTAGGTGAAAAAGAGAGCTTTTTATATATTTTTTCAGTATTTCCAAGTTTTCTTCATGAACATTCCTTAGAAAAAATCACTAATGGTAATATTGCTTTTTAAAAAAGATTTTTTAAAAGGGCTTACTGTCTTCTCCTTTCCCATCTCTCTTGCTGCCAGAGATACCTATCCACCCTTTACTTGTGCTTACCGAAATATGCCAGGTCCTGGGAGAGCACCTCAAATTTACCCCTAGACAACTATGGCATTATTTCCATGTGAATACTGGAGAAAGAAAGGGAGAGAGAAAAAGTAAAACATTGTGCACCAAGTGAAACGTAGAGTTTAGCTATTATCTAATGAATTTGATCACAGTAGGCAGCCAATCTTGATAATTGTTTTAAAAGATTTTTCCTAAATTTCAGCCCATGGGGGTTGAGTGGAGGTTAGGGTGGATTGCGTAGGACAAAGGTGGTGGTATCAGGGGAGCTAAAACAAAGGGAAAATCTCCCTAGACCTTAGCAACAACAACAAAACTCACATACACACAACAGAAATCCAAATGATCCTGGGTTCTGCATTCAAAGTAAATAAGAAGACCTAAGACCTATAAGAACATTTTGGAGTGTTTGATCAGTATATTTTAACCCTCTGACTGTTTCTCTATTTTATTTTATGTTCTCTTTTCGTTTTCAACCCTCACCTGAGGATATTTTTCCATTGATTTTTAGAGAGAGTGGAAGAGAGAGGGAAAGACAGAGAGATATATCAATGTGAGAGAAACACATCAATTGCCTGACTCCTATGCAAGCCCTGACCATGGCCTGGGTCTGGGAGGAGCCTGCAACTGAGGTACATGCCCTTGACTGGAATCGAACCCTGGACCCTTCAATCCACAGGCCAACACTCCACCCATTGAGCCAAACTGGCTAGGGCTTATTTTATGTTCTTAAAAAAGATCCAAGGCATTTCAAAAAAGGTTTGAAATATATATTTATAATCAAATGAGATATGTGCATTTACCAAACGACAAGTGTAACCATCAGAATGCGACTCTGCTGATTTAGAAAACAGATTAATTCAAAAGATATGAATGCTGTAAATAATTTTCCCCATCACCACTTTGTGGGATAGTTGAAACTTACCTGAATGTTCGGGGAATATACCTGACCTATTCATATGACAGTCTTAAAATTTATTCTGGGGCCCATTTGAGAATTCAAGGGAGTGCTAGTAATGTTTTTACTGGATACAAACCAGAATTGTCATGGGCTCACTTTTTTCCTACTTGAGCACACTAAAGGCACAGAGAAATTGGACTTCTTTGAAGCCAGAAGGTGACACATTTATCTCTAAAGTCAGTAATATGAAAAAGCTGGACAGAAAAAAATCACAAACAATGCCATCAATGAATGTACACTTGACTAGTTCTCCTGACATGTAACAAGTTCAAAAATGTCTTCTTAGATAATTAGGGGTAGGCATACAACAGCAAATAAGATAAATGTGGTCTCAACTTATACAGAGTTCATAGTCCACCTGGAGACACAAACAATTATGTTGGGGAAAACAGGCAATAGAGTGTGCATAGTGGAAGGACAGTGTAAGTTAGTGTATTGCTCATAGCTGGGCTCTGGTGCTGTTCTAGAATGGAAATATTTTCTCTTGGGGTCACGGTGTTTAAGCTGAAGGCAATTAAGAGTCCATCATCTGAAGGGGAAGGTAGGTAGAGAGAGAATTATTCCAGATAGAAAGTAGATCATCCAAGAATATTCACAGAAGAGGGAATATGGTTCAGTAAGGGACCTGATGGACATTTGATTGATTTTTTGAATATGAGGTAATAAGTGGCAAAAGATGCAAAAAGCTTGGAAAGGCAAACAAGCATCTAGAAAGAGAAGGGCCTTACTACACAGGCTTAGAAACTTGGACTTTGTCTTGAAGGCTAATGAGGGTTTTAAGGAGGGAAAGATACGGTCAGATTTTCCTTTTGCTAGGATCACAGGCTAAAGCGTGGGCTATGGGATGTAGAGTGAAGGGAGATATAGGAAGAACAATAATTTCAGAGAGAGAAGATAGTGGTCTGTTTGGTAAAATCAGAAATCTGTGGATTATGGAGAAATTTAGGCAGTAGAACTCATCTGCCTTATCAGATGAATGGCATTGGTAGGGAAGAAGCAGATCAAAGACTCGTAATGAGGGACTGTCTTCAGCTTGAGTATAATATGGATGGCACAGACTTCTGAAATCTTTACATTTCTAGGGTAACTACTGCACCAAATCAGTGATGTCCTAGAGACTTCTAATAGTTTCAAGAGGTCTCATGACATTACCAAACTGAGGTAGTGTAAGATTAATTGATCCATCCATCAATGTGCAGAAGTGAGGGGAATATTAAGCTATTTGACTTATACAGTTCTAAACAAATGGTTTAAACTGTGCAATCCAGTGACATGTTTACAAGTCGTTTTGATGTCTCAGACTGGTTTTTAAATATTTTTTCCAGACACTAATATCTCTGCCAGAACTGTAACAAAATGAATGAGATTAGACAGGCTATAAAAATATATACTTAGTAAGGGGTTTGTGAAAGGGGAGCAAACTTCATTTCCATTATTATTAAAGTGGTCTAGCTAAAAAGGTATAGTTTGGTAGATAAGCCAAGAAAACCCAATGCAGAAGAATCCCAAATGAAATATTAATGACACGTTTCCCAGCCCGAGGGCATACACATGGTTTGCCCCCAAGTCTCCTGTAAAGCCAGAATTCACCTGCACGACCTTTTCACAGGACTTTTTTATTCCAAGTTCAACTATTTACTCTCCTGTAATTAGGATGTGTTTCAAAATGGTTTGGAGGAAACTGTATTCTAAGGAGTACGAGGCCCAAGAAAGAACAAAACGAAATATTTCTGCAACAGCTATTGTTATAGAGAAAATACCAAGAGTGTCTGCTGACAAATTTGTCTAAGATGGGACTGTGTTCCAAAACCCAATCCTTGGCTGAATGGACAATGCAACCGGGAAGAAGAGGAAGAGGAAGAAACGGCCAAAGAAGAAAGCTCCACTGAGAAGTCGGCCTTGCAGTTTTTATAGAAAATTTAGGATATTGGGAGCATATTCAGTCAGTTGGGTCATTTTCAGAACAATTGATTAGAAACCAAAGTCTCCAAAAATCTGTCTCCATTCCCCCTTTTCCTTCATCCGATTCTGCCCAAGGGAGCCCTGCAGTAAGCTGACGCTGAAGGGAACCAGCCTTGCAGAGCCGGAGCCCTTTGATTGTGTGACCTGGTCCCTGCCCTGTCCCCACTCATATTACAGCCCTGCAGTCTGCATTGTCCAGACAAAGGAGCAGTGGCTCCCCTCTGAAGACTGCCTGGAGCGCAGCCACCTCCGTGTTGTCTGCCCCAATCCCCAGCCACCTCCTCTTTCTTCCTTGGGCCCTCCCCTCTGGGTTTCTTGAGCAAAACACCTAAAAACCAGCAGTCAGCCTTGCAGTGGACTTAGCAGAGCCTCCAGATCTGGATCACCCAGTTTCCCTCCCCCTACCACAACCACTGGCCCGCACATTTCCATTTCCCCTTCATGGAGGGTGTGTCCCTGCTGTCTAGAAAGAACACGGGAAAGAGTGGCCTTCATTCTTAAGAAGGCTCTTAGACACCTAGTCATATCCTCGTACTTTATTATTATTATTACCATTGGAACTCAGCTATTTTGCATTTCTAAACAAAGGTTTGTTGAGTGGATGAAGTCAGGTAAACTTGATGAGGTTTTAAATGGTGATGCTCTTAGATCTTGGAACTAATAAATCAGTGGTGCTTACATGTTGGGCACTTTTCTAAAACTTTGTATCTATTTAAACATTTAATCCTTGGGATGGCTCCATGAGATGGTGTATTTTTCTCCTCACATCACAGCTAAAGAAATATAGGCAGAGAGGTCAAATGCCTTGCTTGGTGTCACACAACTAGTAGGTGTCGGTTCTAAGTTTGAACTCACACCTTCTGGCCCCAGAGCCTGTTTTTGTAATCACTACACTGTGGTATGGATGACCACATGACTAGAATTTATCAACTGATTGGAAAATAGGATTTTTCAGTTGATTTTCTCTTTTGCAGTCATTACTTATTGATTTTCTGAGAATTCTAAGAATGCATTTCTTTTTGCCAAGGCTTCCCATTTGAGCTGTAGAAGTTCTACTCACCGGGCTTTGGGAAATTGTGAGTGAAGAATGAAAGGCAGATAGAAAGGAGATAGGGAATAAACAGAAGCTCTAATGTAATTGTCTATCAGGGGCCCCAAAGTTGAGTGTGCATCCGAATGACCTGGAGGTTCAGATATAGCACAGATTGCTGACCCCGCCCTGAGTTTTTCCTTCAGTAGGTTTGGGGTAGGGCCCAAGAATATGCAATTTTAATAAATACCTCGGTGATACTGATGCTGTTAGTGGGGGGTCTATAATGTGAGAACCACTAACACAAGAAGTTGCTTGATTTGGCATTCTTAAACCTATACCACGTAGGCCCTAGAAAAAGCTCTGGGAAAATGTCCTGGATGCTACTGTTTTTCTTTCTGCCTTTTTGGGGGTTTCAGGTCTTTTTGCACATTTTGAACTGATACCTGTTCTCGCATGATTCTGAGCCATGGCAAGTCAGAGAATCGCATAACCTTGCTCCTTTGTTTTATGTATCTTAGGTCTAAGCAGGGGGACCAAATATTGAAGAAAAAAAAAACCCCTAAACACTTGTCAACATTGTCTTTTCCCCATGATTTCAATGCAGAATGCCATAACAGGAAGGAAATGAAGGGAAGGGAAAAAAAACATTCAAAGAGTGTGTCTATAAATCTTCCTCATATTTGTTCCTTATTTCACATACCTATGACTGGCCCCTGCAAGGCACCATTTCTAGTCAAACTCAGAGCTTATTGCTTGATGAATATCTACTCTTAACAAAAGATTAATCACTTTGAGTTACAGACATTAGAGAGCCTGAAAGGGGAATTATGTCTTTTGACAAATGTCCCACACAAGGGATTAAACACTGTCTACCAGGGTCATGTGCGGGAACCAAATGCTGACCCCCAGCTCATGTCTAGGGTGTTCAGAAGCCACTGCTCTCTTAGAGCTTGGTCCTGAATTTTCTCTAACTATAGACCTGTGAGCTTACCTGAAGTTCAGTGTTTAGATATGGAAGTCATTCTTGCAAAGAAAAGTTAGGGGCAATATTGCTCCCCAGGACAGGCAGTAATGATGATGATTGTGGTGGTGGTGGTAGTGTCCCATAGAGCTTTGTATAAAAATGTTCTATATAGTGGCTACCATATTGGACAGCACAGCAGAAAAAACTTTATGACCTAAATGAATGAATCTGGGAAAATGACATGGCAGACGAGGGCATTGGTGTTTTCCAGTGGGGTAACTTAGATCATATCTTACACAGCTACCAACACATTAGATCACACCTGTGTTAGAGAGAAGTAAGTCAAAATACTCCCAGGCTGCATATAAGTATCTGCTGTGTGATCCATGCTTTGCTGGGCACTATTGGAATTCAAAGAAATAAAACAGTGGTTTGTTGCCCTTAAGACTTTTGTAACTTAAGAAATAATCATAAGAGAGGGAGGGAGGGAAGGAGGGAGGGGGAGAGAGAGAATAGGATTAAGGCTAAAATAGGCTCCAACCTATAGCAGAAGAGAATGATACAGAGAGGCTTTATTTTAATTTCCATGTTGGTGTACTGTCTTGGCAGGAAAGAGGGAAACGAGAATTGAAAGCAGGAAAACTGGAAAGAAATGTAGGCATGGTAGTCTCGTGTGGTGACAACGTCCTGGCCTGGCTCTAACAAAAATATATTGGAGATGATGAAAGGGAAAGTTGAGCACATAAGATGGTGTGAATGAATGGAGTCTGAATAATTGATGCTGAAGACCAGGCTCAACATTTGAATCTCCAAAGGCAAGAGGGGGCTACTGCAGAGTTTTCATCCACAAGATGACAAGATGTAAACTGTGGTTGAGAAAGTTTATGAGGAAGTAGTCGTCAGTACAGTCTGAAGATAGGAAGACTAGAGTCAGGGAAGCAGAGGCCTCCTGCAGTATCTCCACTCCAGGCCAACAAGAACCTCAGAGCTGGGTCTGGCAAGGAGAGAGCAGAAAGAAGAGAGAACTCGCTTTGGCTGCTGCATTTCATACTTCCGACAATTCACTTCTCCTTTCGTTTTTGGCCTCTGTGATGCTTTAGCTTCTGCTGCTTCTTTTTTCTCCCCTCTGTGTTTTCTCCTCTCCTCGTTAGTCTCCTTTGCTGGATCCTTTTCTTTGATTCACCATTAATGTTAGTTGTTCTCGGAGAATTTTCCCTTGGTCTTTCTCATCCTAACACTCTATTTGCTTCCGCCATAGTCTACATAAATAAACATGTATCCCAACTGTAGGTCTCCATTCTTTTTTTTAAAAAAAATATATATTTTATTGATTTTTTTTTTACAGAGAGGAAGGGAGAGGGACAGAGAGTTAGAAACATCGATGAGAGAGAAACATCGATGAGAGAGAAACATTGATCAGCTGCCTCCTGCACACTTCCTAGTGGGAATGTGCCCGCAACCAAAGTACATGCCCTTGACCGGAATCGAACCCGGGACCCTTCAGTCCACAGGCCAATGCTCTATCCACTGAGCCAAACAGGTTAGGGCGTAGGTCTCCATTCTTGATCTCTATCCAGGTATCCTCTTCTATATTTCCAACTGCTGTTGAAAATTCCCACCTGAGCATATCACCAACACTTCAAAATTAATGTCTAAAACATTCCACATTATTGCTCAGATTCAAACATATTTCTGCCTCAGATTCCCTTCTTTTGCTAATGGAAACAAGATCCATCCACCCACAGAAGCTCAGAATTGCAGAACCTCATCCGAAGTAATTTTCCTTCCTCCTGGTTCTGAGGTCAGAGAGGCAGGATAACTTGACTACTTTTCCTCTGCTCTCATTCGCTGTCTTTGCTTCCTCTCGTTCCCTATTTTTATGTCTCCACAATGTTCTCGTTCTGACCCTCTGTCCTTCTCACTTGACTCTTTGGCACTGTTACCTAAGCGCCCCTCTCATCACAGCCCTGCTCTGCTCCAGAGCTCCTCCAACAAGATATGATTCCAGGACAGCCTTTCCGATTTTCAGGCCACAACTCTCTTGCCTTTCTACTCTTCTGAACCCGTGCCTGACCACCACGTATGCCTCATTCATGTCCCCAATCTCCACAAACATATCCTTGCCTCAGGTTTGTTTGTTTTTAAATTCTTTAGCATTGAAAGTGTTATAGATGTCCCCATCATCATGCTTCTTCAACATGGAATTTCCATTTCTACCCCACAATGTGCACTTACGGAAATTGTCTCTAGCTTGTAAGATCTACTTGAAGTTCTACTTTCTTTACAAGTATTTTCCTGGGGAGACAATCCTTTTGTGAACCCCATGGCAGTTATATTTTTCAGCTTTATGCTGTTTGCTTTTATTCTCATTATAGCCTCTCTTTTAGATTATACATTTCTAGTGGACCAGGGTGGTGTCTTAATTATTTCTATTTTTCTTGCCACTGTCAAGATGCCTTGTACATTACACCAATAGGAACAGAAAATAAATAAATCCAAACAATCATACAAAAAGAAACTTAACAAAATGACATAAAAATTAAAGTAGCAAAGAAATTGCAACATCATGAGACAATCGGCGCTATTGAGAAGATGTGGTCATATTTTGGAGCCTATTTAAAGGGGCTGTAGCACTTTTTAACCTCATTCGGTGAGTAGATGAGCCATGAGGACATATATATATATAATTGGCATTACATCTAGAAAATATTTCTAGTTATAACCTTTGATATTATTCTGTACTTTGACACGAAATATCGTATTTATTGTTTTGTTATAGAGAGCTTATAAGAATTCTGTTTTTTTTCTCCAATAAACCAAAACAGAAGATTTTACTTCATTCTATCCTCAAGACCTTTTGTTTGTTTGTTTTATTTTATGTATGAGGAAATAATGTCAGCATGAGTGGGCATATTTCAAAACATCTGAGTTGAACAGTAATTCTCTTTCATTCATCCTCCTGTTCTTCTCCCACTGCTTTGGCTGACTGGAATCAAGGGAAATTTACAACCTCAATGAGTTCTGTCTGATTTTTGTATTAGTAACGTTCCCTGTCTGCATGGGGCACAGCTTTGCAAGGCTCTATATAACTGTCCAACTGGCCTGTATTTTTTTGGTAATAACCTGGCAATCCAAACAATTTGCTTTAAAGGTTGTTCTCAGTCGCCCTGGCTGGTGTGGCTAAGCTGGTTGAGCATTGTCCTGTGCAACAAAAGTTCACAGATTTAATTCCCACTCAGGGCACATACCCAGGTTGCAAGTTCAGCCCATCAGGGTGCATGCAGGAGGCAACCAATCAGTGTTTCTCCTTCACATCCATGTTTCTTTCTCTTCTTCGCTCTCTAAAATCAATACAAACATAAAAAAAAAAGCCTTTCTAGGTCATCTTACCCTATCTGCCTTCGATAATAGAAACTAAGAAATTGCATCACTGTTATAAAGGCCATGAAGATATGAATGTAAATACAAAACATGTATTTTTATATAGCAACTAAGGGCCCACAAAAATTTGTGCACTCGGTGTTGGGGCGGGGGGGGGGGTCCCTCAGACCGGCCTGTGTCCTCTTGCGATATGGGACCCCTCGGAGGATGTCCACCTGCTGGCATGCCTGGCCAGCCTGGGTGAGGGACTGAGGGCTGTTTGCAGGCTGGCCACAGCTCCCATTGACCCAACGTCCCAGTGAGGCTGGCTGGAAGCAGGTTTCTGGGGTTTATTTATCTTCTATAATTGAAACTTTGTTGTCTTGAGTGGAGGCCACAGCCTGCTTAGGCAGGCAATGAAGCCTCCTATTTGCTTCAGCATTATGGCTTCTATAATTGAAACTTTATTGCCTTGAGCGGAGGCCACAGCCAGCCTAGGCAGGCAGTTTCCTCCATCTCTGGCCTCCTGTTTGCTCTAGCTGGCTGCCATCTTAGTTGGGTTAATTTGCATGTTGTTGCTCTGATTGGCTGATGGGTGTGGCTTAGGTGTGACAGAGTGAGCGTTAATTTGCATATTGCTATTTTATTAGATTAGATGGCTTGAGGAATTTATAAAATTATAAGTATTGTTGTTCTAGACAGAATTATTACCTCTAGATTCTGACTAGAGCCCTATAAAGCATAACACTGAATGCAGCCAAATAGCAAGATGGATGATTTTAAAGCATGATGACAATAATTAGCTAAGTAATCAAGCCTCTTTCTAAGATTAAGCTATACTTCCTTAAATTTAGCCTTGTAATCCTTCCTAATTTCTTCCTAATACTATTCTTTTCCTAATTCCAGTAGGATTTTTGAAAAGAATATTGCTTATGACTTTATCTTAGAATATACACACATCTTTTATTATAAAAGTCATTGGAGTATAAGAAATACTACAGACCCCTGAGAAAAAAATAGAGTGACAATACCTTTCAAAAATTTTTTCACTTCAAATGAGATAATGATTGGAACTCCCAGGATAGAATAATTAGAAATAGATCAGTTTTTACTGGATCAGAATCAACCCACACAAGAGGCTTAATTGACTCCAGAATCACACATATTTTGAGGATCAACCGTATATTATTAATTATTATTATTATTATCCATTTTTAAGTAAATGTTGATTAGTTCTTTTAAAAGTATTTTTGTTTTGTGAAAATAAGTAAAATATCAAGTAAGTTTTCATAAATAAGTGACCATAGTAACAATTCTTAAAATGAATTCAAGAGATAGAGTGGGAAATGGGCATAGCTAAAGCAAACAAACAAAAAACAAACAATAAAAACTTAGCAAAAAAATATTCCTAGAGAAGAGATATTCACAAACTATGCTCAACTTAACTCCATTTGGACACAATAATATGAAATAGCTCATGTGGAGCCCCTTATCTAGTCTTATATTGAAGTAGAAGTCTTACTGAGTTTCGTTAACTAGAAACAAAAACTTGAGATTCTAAGGAAAGGATAACTGAACTCACATGACTCAGGAAAAAGACTCTACTTGGTGTCTCTCTCTGTTTTTATCTGTCCTGGATGCTTCTGAATTCTCTGCCTCTCCATCTCCCTCCTCTAACCTGAGTCTATTATCCTCCTTAAGCCCGGAGTGTTCTCCACGCCACCTACCTTTCTGGCCATCCTTCAGGTCTTCACCAAAGTAACCTCAGGAAAATCTTCCTTGATACCCACCTCTACACCAGTCATCTTTTAATTTTTTATTGCATACTTTATCTCAGCACTTATCACATGCACACTTATTGCTTTTGAGATAAGGGTCGTGAATTAAATGATGGTCCCCAAAATGATATGTTTATGTCCTGATCCCCAGAACCTGTGAATGGGACCTCATTTGAAACAAGAGTCTTTGCAAACATAATTACATTTAAAAAATCTCAAAATGAGATCATTCTGAAATTAGAGTTCCTTTAAATCCAATGACAAGTGTCTTTGTAAGAGAAAGGCACAGAGAGATTTGGGTCACAGACACAAAGAAGAAGGCCACGTGAAGACAGGGTCAGAGACTGGAGTCAGCACTCCCAAGCCAAGGAGTACCTAGAGCCACCAGCAGCTGGAAAGGCAATAAAAAGGTGCAGCCTTGTGGATCCCTTGATTTGGGTCCTCTGGGCTCTAAAACAGAGAGAATAAATTTCTTTTTATTGACGTCACTAAGTGCGTGGTAATTTGTTACAGCAGCCCTAGAAAGTTAATATAGCAAAAAAGATTTATTTTCCCTGTTGGACTGTAAGCATCAAAAGGCAAGAGTTATGTCTACTCACTGACAAGCCTGCTACACACAATTACAGGCCACTTGTGAATGCCAGACCAGTCTACTTGGCTCATATAGACAAGTAGACAAACTTGAGGCAAGGGTAACCTACGTTCATTCGAGAGGTGACCCTCCAGATACACCAGCTTGGAGAGAGAGTCATAGCAGCACCTCTCATAGCAGCTTGTATTACCTCTAACTATGGTGCCTCGGTGATTAGCACTATAGTCATGTTTCTCAACTGTGATTGTAATCCCTAGACTATAGAGTCACAATTTATTCGTCTATTTCCCAGGTTTGCCTCAAAGGTTTTTTTTTTAATGTTTTTGCCTAATAATTTATTAAATATTTGATTGCAAGCAATTGACTTTCTTTTTAAATTAAATTTTATTTTTCAATTATAGTTTACATTTAATATTATTTTGTTTTCATTTTAGGTATACAGAAGAGTGGTTAGACAATCATATACTTCACAAAGTGGTCCCGATATTTCAAATACCCAGCTGGCACTATCCTGTATTCCCTGTACTATATTCCTTGTACTTTATATCCCCATGACTATTTAGTAACTACCAATCTATATTTCTCAATCCCTTCACCTTTTTCACCAAGTACCCTAAACCCCATCCCACCCCACTTACTCTGGCAAACATCTGTCAATTATCTATATCTCCGAGTCTGTTTCTATTTTGTTTGTTGGTTTATTTTGTTCTGTAAATTTCACATATAATTGAAATCATATGATATTTGTTTTTCTCTAACTGACTTATTTCACTTGGCATAATATCTTTTAGGTCCATCCACACTGTTGTAAATGATAAGATTTAATTTTTTATGGCTGAATAATATTTCATTGTATATATGTACCTCCATCCCTTTACCAATTGTCTTTGATGGGCACTTAGGGTGCTTCCATATCTTGGCGGTTGTAAATAATGCTGCAATGAACATAGGACTGCTTTTATTGTTTCTGATTGGTGTTTTGGGTCTCTTTGGATATACAGAGATGGGCAAAAGTAGGTTTAAATATTAATTTTTCTTGGTCATTGGTTAAATTATCAGCCATCATTATTTAAAAAATAAATCATAAATCAGGATATATAATAGTAACAATAAAAATAATAAGACTAATAATACAAAAATAATAATCAAGACTAAACTCTGTGTTTTGTGTGTTCATGACTATAAACCTTTTGCCCACCCTTGTATACCTAGGGTGGAGTCCACGGGTCTAAGACAGTTAGTTATATCTTTAATTTTTTGAGGAGCTGCCATATTATTTTCCACAGTTGCACAAATCTGCATTCCCACCAACAGTGCATGAGGGTTCTCTTTTCTCCTCATCTTCACCAACATTTAACTATTTCTTGATTTATTGATGAAAGCCATTCTTACAGGACATTATGGTTTTAAGTTACATGTCTCTGATTAATGACATTGCCCATCTTTTCATGTGATTATTGGTCATCTATATGTCTTCTTTGAAGAAGAGTCTATTCAGGTCCTCAGCCCACTTTTCAACTGGATTGTTTGGGTTTGTTTGTTTTTGGTGTTCAGTTGTATGACTTCTTTATAGATTGTGGATATTAATCTCTTATTGGATGTATCAGTGAATATTTTCTCCCATTCAGTGGGTTTCCTTTTCATTTGGTTGATAGTTTCCTTCATTGTGCAAAAACTTTTTAGTTTGATATAGTCCCATTTGTTTATTTTTATTTTATTTTCCTTGCCCAAGATATATATATATATATATATATATATATATATATATATATATATTATTGCTAAGAGAAATGTTAGAGAGTTTAGTGCCTGTTCTCTTCTAAGAGTTTTATGGCTTGGGATCTTACATTGTAATTTAATCTATATAGTGTAAGAAAGTGTACTGATGCTGGGTGTCACTGATACCAGACCTGGGGCAGGTCAGCAAAATCCCAAGGCATCCCTGTTGCCACCTACTAGGCTCAGCCACTAAAAGAGCCTCAAGCAGCACTCAAGTTGCATAAGGGTAAACAACTGAGTTTTGATAGTCCCTGAAATCAAAGCTAATTTTTGTGAAGAGCTGTAGTTAATGGGATAGATCGTCAAAATTTACTTGTACTTGGAGTGAGGGTCATTGATCCACTGGTGTGGATTTGTAATAGTGTTGACCTCTGTTACAACAGAGCAACCTAGAGCTTGACCTCTAATAGAGGTTGTAACTTTATCAGTTTCTTTTAATAATTGGTATGAAATATAACTAGTATCTAAGTATAATTCAACTTATTAAGCACTTTCACATCTTTTTGTTCATTGAGTGATTATAAAAATTATTTGAAACAATAATTCTTGAGATAAAATAACCAAAATTATTTGTTCAAAATTTATAAGGGATCTTTAAATTATAATATCTCTTCAAATCTATTTGGTTCCTGAGGTTAGTGAGTGAGAGTGAGAGTTGGTAAGATAATTATTACTTACAGGACTTTGCCAATTTTCACACTGTAGGATGAATAAATTTAGACTTAGAAACAGTAGGTGACTTTCTCTAGGTCACAAATTCACTAAATGGCAGTCTCATATTTTGAGCAATTCTTCTACCTCCATATTTAGTTGTGTTACCATTTATTCCTATCAGCCTTAGTAATCACATTTTGCTCATGAGAAAATAAGCTCAAAGAGGTAATTCATAGCAGAGGGTGATAAAGCTGGAAAAATAAAGAGTGTATATGGTCTTTACAGTTTAATTGGTCCTGTGTTTAGGCTTATATAAAATCACTGCCAGTGATTGCCACAGAACACTGGAACCATTGCAAGGAATAGAACTCTAGGTCCTTCTCCTAACCTCATTCAAAGCTGTATTGATTTTTTTCTATTATGTATCACATGGATCCTCCTTAAAAATCTTATTTCAAGAGAAGTCCAACTCCTAAAAACACCAAATAAAACAAAACACAGTGACATATGAAAACCACATATCCAATCCCTAATGTCAGAGGTAAAGGCACACTGCATCTGTGCAGAGGCTAGACTAAAACTCAAGTCTTTGCATTCTGAGTGCTCACTACAAGGTCTGCCAGGCCTTTTCTACCCCTTGTGCCCTTGTGGAATGAGTTCTAGGAAATGGGTTTTCTTGTTGAAGGAAAAGGCCTTACAAATCGTCTCTTGCTTATCCCTCACCACAGCATAGAAGATTAAACCTGGCTAGCAGAAACAGTGTCAGAGTGGCTGCATTTTTCTGGCCAAGCTTGTAATTTCAGGCTCAGCTGCGTCTTCCCCAGAAAATCGGACAGAGATCTGCAGGAGGATCTGCAGGGCTTTTCTTCAATTGTCCTCCCTAAGCCAGGCTTTGTTTTGGTTGCATTGAGTGGACCCTATTTCACTAGTAGAGGAACCTTCCAAGCGAAAGCACTTCAATCTGGGCTTCTCTGTGTCCCACAGATTATCTTTAATGCTAGCTAGTTATAGGACTAGACCAAGATATCGAGGAAGGCAGCAGACCCTCTTCCTGCTTCCTGTGTGGGAGGATTGTTCTGCAGCTACTTTAAGGGAAAGAAAGGCCTGACAGAGAACATGGCAGTTAAAACAAGAGGGAAGGGGGGCGGGTGGGAGAATTACCAAATAATTTATATGCATATATGCATAACCCATGGACACAGACAATAGTGTGGTAGGCCTGCAGGCCGGTGTGTGTGGGGGGAGGCGGGGAGGAAGGGGTGTGTGTTTGAAAGAAGTCAGTGGGGGATGGGATATTGGTAATATTTTCAATAATAAAGATAAAATTTTAAAAAACACTGAAGCTTGTCTTCCTCAGTTCTGAGAATAATCTAGGTAGCCCACACGCATGCTGCTTAGTTAAACTTTGGTTAATATGCTTCGTTTCTTCTAAGGAATGCCAGGGGACTTTCAATGACTTGATATGGGCTTGTTTGAACATCCTTAGAGCAAGCACTCTGCACTGATGATGCGTGACATGTGGTCTTTTCCCATAGCTCTTGCATAATATATGGCCAGACCCCTACTGAGATTATGTGGATGTTGTCAGTAAACTCTCCATTGATTAGCTAAAATTCACACTGATTCTGAGATAGAACTTTGTTAGAAGTTTGTGAGAATATTCTGCGATGTTTCTGTTATTGAAAGTTGAAACATGCTGGCCTGAAAGACAGGAAGGACATCTATTTATTCCAATGACAAGAGGTAAGAAGGCAAGCACGAGAGTTATAGCCAGTGGTCTTGGAAACAATATACTTTTTGATACTGAGAATACTTTCTATTAGATTTCATACTTGTTAGCATATCTATATGAGTGTTAGGTTTCTTTTTAACTTTTTTTGAACTCCCTGCGTGTCTATATCTGATTCTACTAAAGACCTCCCCCAGAAGTGATTCTTTGCCAACATTTAGGAATTACTGGATGGGGCAGCTAGTGAGGAACCTTAGAAAACAAATGACAAATGAAGAAACTGGAAAAGTTTGCCCCACTGGACAGAAGTAGCAGAACATTTTCTTCTTCATTCTCTTATCACACATGCAGTGTTTTTCCCTGTTGCCCGTCTCACTAAGGAGGGGCAACTATTCTTACAAAAGATCTAACGTTTACTTGAAACCAATAGTTTCCAGTAAAGGGTTTTTAGGATAAATACAGCTTACTAGTAAATATTGGTTTAATCTTCAGGGAAAATTAAAAGCTTGTGGTTTGGGACTGACGGCAGAAAGCAGATGCATAAGAACCAGGGACTGAAGGGTTGGTAAAATTCCCAAATAATGTCCTCTTTTCCAACTCCAGGCAAAAGAACCAGAGCATACCCATTCATTTTCTCTTAAAGGAAAGAATTATCCCAAACCTACGAGTGCTGAGTAAAATTCAACCAGCCTTTTCAATGCTTTGCTTAGTAGTGCTATACAGTGAGCTCTTCTCATTACTTCCCCACCCAACGGCCTGTTAGAATAGAAATCATGGTAATCTGTGCTACTTTTTGTGGAGACTGTGTCTTATAAACTGAGCATAATAGCATGTTGTGTGACTCTGTTTATTGCCCAATTATAGCTCATGTGGGCATGTTTAGCTGAGTAGTGTTAGTTGCTTTTTTTCACATACAGCTCTGCTGGAACT
The DNA here is from genome assembly GCA_004026665.1 of Murina feae. Taxonomy (NCBI): domain Eukaryota; kingdom Metazoa; phylum Chordata; class Mammalia; order Chiroptera; family Vespertilionidae; genus Murina; species Murina feae. The sequence continues at coordinate 26,038 of PVJC01015022.1, forward strand.
TTTCAAAAACATTTTGATGATCACAACTTAAGAATTGCTCATGCCTTATTCAGTTCACTCATCACAAACATGGGTTACCTCATTTCCCATCGCTTCTTTTTTCCTTCTTTTTCTGCACAGCATTTTTTTTTTCTGAGTGCAAAATAAGACACCAGCAAGCACTGAGCACTGCCATCTGTGTATGTTTGGAAATGGAATTCACCTGTGATGAACCATGGGCGAGGGACAGAAGTTAGCCCTCACAGGTCCCACGCTGCCCTCTCATCTTCCCTCACTGACCTCAGAGAACATCAAACACCCAAAAGATGAGCCCACAGATGCACCATCTATGAATTGTCGGCGGCATTGTTCAGCAAGCTATTCGGCCAGAATGGTTTCCTCTAACCATTCGTCAGAGAGGTCTTGTGGTCAGCATAATGTGTGAGACAACAAAATTTCATAGGGAAGGATTGAATTATCATTGTTGGTGGTTCAATTTACAGTCTTTTTTCTTCTGTGAAAGAAAACACAAGCAAAATGGGTTAAAGTTCATAATGAAATCACCCCTTAAGGCCCATGAAACAATGCCAGGCAGCAATGTCCTTCCTGTGTGTGTCTCGGAGGCTGTGTATTGGTGGGCTCTCTAAGACCTGGGAATCTCACTGTTCCTTCGGGTGTTTGGGGAATGCCAAAGGCTGTGTTCTCCCAGGTGGGTGGGTGGAGGGTTCCCTCAGGGTGCAATTCCCAACTGTCACCACACGAAGCTGTTCCTGACATCTCTACAATGTGGATGGGTATTTCTGCCTTTGAATTTGCCATTTACCTATAGTATGAAAAAAATAATATTTTGGGATAGGGAGTAGACAGAACACAATTCCCAAATGAAATAATCTCTTTGGCTTAATTGTCCTGTGCAGTACCAGACTGACGGGAGAGATTTTAGACTATAGTTAACCCAATAAATATCTTCATAGATTCAGAGAGACAGAACACACAGAATCATTCATAATTTGATAATTAGATTGATATTTATTTTACTTTGTTAGCTGAATTACACACTAATTAGTAATGCACAAATCTGGTATGGTTGGGTGACCAAATATTCTATTTTTGCTGATCAAAACCTGCTTTTCTCCCTGCCTGACTTCTTACTTTTTGCCTAGCCAGGACCTTCAACCTAGGGGCTAGACCTCATTCATATCTTTAAGAAAAAAACCTTAACTTCAGCAAGATGAATTCAAGAAAACTTAGCCAGTCTTTGACATCCAGTTTTTATATTGTCATCGGCCTTTTGTCTTGATCTTGAGTCCTGGTCACCACTACTTTCCCAGACCTGGTATTAAGTATTCTCCTTATGTTTTGTGCCAACACCATCTCTGTCTTGGGTTCTGATGATGATCTTGTCCTTCCTGAGTGGGAAATACCGTGGTCCTTGCTAGAACTCTTCTTAAGAGCTGCCCCTGAGTTCCCACTGCCATGCTTTGCTGTGCTCCCCTCATAGAATTTCCTAAGGATGCCCATTTTTCTGAGTATCACTTACTCCTGCACCCCAATCCTTGGTCCACCCCAACTGTGAAGGTACCCCTTTCCTCCAATAGGCTTGTCAATACTGTCATTGCCTGCCTTCTCTAGCCACACCCTTTACATAGTCACTTCCATCTGCTAAAGGGGACTTCCTCCAAACACCTGTGCAATGGCTTCAGCTTTAGGACCAACCTAACCCAGGGGCTGTGTTCTTATCTACCCCATCCTGCTCTGTAGTTTGCCAGTCACGTTCTGAGATGGAGTGTGAGGTAGCATCACCTAGAAAGAAATGTCATTGTAAAACTGTATAAGGGTGACATCAGTGGTGCTTCAGAGACAATTTGGAGGGGAGGGCAGACATGAGATAACCAGCTGCCCCTGGAGCGGGTGACACAGAACTGAGTAGGAAGTTGGCAGAATGCTCCAAAGGAGAGTCATCAGGCACACTCCATGTTAGGAGAGCCCCGGGTTTCCCAGGCACATATGCATAAATGAGGTAAAGAGATTCTCCTCCCCTGTGGAAAATATACTCCCACTTCAAAGTCAAACAGTAAATCCACTGGAGCTGGTGATGAGTATTACCGCATGAAAGGATGTTCATCAAACCTAAGATAAATTATGCCCATTATCTTATTATTATTTATGAAGGCCAGCATAAAAAATCTCTGGATAAAATTATACTGGTCAGATTTAAAAATAATAGTTGTCATTTTTTTTCTACTAAGGATCTAAGCTACATGATTTATATGTACTATGTTATTTAATTTTCAAGGTAGATATCATTATACTCCTTGTTTTGATTAAGAAACCAAATTTCAGAGAAATAAACATCTCTCTCAGGGTCACACAGCTGGAGAATGAACATTTTGGGCTTGACCTACTCTAAATGCATTGCAAAGTTGGCACAAGATGTGTTACTAGAACTTGCTGTTTCTATCCAGGATGTTATAACAACAATGTTAGCCTAGTATTTTTCAAGATAGTAAGGTGTGTGGTCAAGCCAAACACTCTGAATCTTGTTGCTTCTGGATGTATAGCCTATGAAGAGAAGTATCTTAATTATACAAACACCCAGACCTAGGGGGAAGTATGGAGTGTCAGAAATCATAAATAAGAAAAGTAAAAATTAGTTGAAACAACCTAGTAAGAAAGCTTAATTATTTATTGCCATCAAAAAGTAGATGCAGGGTTAACATTTTTGCTGCAGTGAAATAGTATTTGCGTTTTTCTTGCATACAAATTGTTCTGAATGCAGTGTGCTTCATGTTTCTATAATGTTCTTTGTTCTTTTGACATTATTTTTGTATATAAGTAAAGCCCCTTTTTTACACTACTGTTTCCGAAGCGTTGGGGTTAGAAAAAGGAATACTTTTCTTAAATTGATCTGTCCTCAAGTCATGTAATAGGTAAAGCAATAGAATGGAGAAAGCAGGGTAGCCCACTCTATCCTGCACATTTTTGACAATAACTGAAAAAAAAAAAGGGTGGAGATAGAAACCAAGATCATCACAAAAATTCCTCATAAGAAAAATCTTGGTTTTGGTTAAAGTGGCATCCATGGAGAGTGTGCCTGTGGAACCAGAGCTCAGAGGTAGAAAAGAGGCCACTTGATGGTTGCAATATGGGGGCGTGAGCAGTCAACTCAAAAGCTTTGGTGAGATACCTACCATGGGCTCAACATAAAGTTCTGAGTAAGGCCCTATGAGAGATACAATTCACCTCAAGGACACAAACTCAATAGAATAAATATGGAAGACCCAGCTGGTGTGGCTCAGTGGTTGAATGTTGACCTATGAACCAGGAAGTCATGGTTCAATTTTGGTCAGGGCACGTACTTGGGTTGTGGGCTCAATTCCCAATGTGGAACATGCAGGAGGCAGCTGATCAATGGTTCTCCCTCATCATTGATGTTTCTCTCTCTCTCTCCCTCTTCCTTGTTCTCTGAAATAAGTAAAAATATATTTAAAAAAGAAAGAAAATGTAATAGTAAAATTGAATCAAACTGTGATGCCCAAGAAGTGAGTGAGTTTTCTGGAAGGGGGAGATTTCATAGCTCTTAGAGGATGTGTGATAATGAAGCCAGGGATTACTCAGCAGCTGTGTGTTCCAGACTCCTGGCTCAGTGCCTTGCTTGTCTGACCTTGCACTTAAGGCCCTCTCCATGAGGGGAGTACAATTGGCACCCCCCCACCCCATTTAATAGATTATGATATAAGGTTTCAAGACATAAGTAATTTGCCAGATTGCAACAAACTGCAAAGGCCAATTTCAGACTGAGTATTAACCTGCAGTCTTAGCTATTGCCCTATACTCCCTCCTATAGAGAGGGATTGGAAGAGGATGGGAAGTGCATGCCTTCAAAAGCAATCACTGTTTACTGATATTACTGTGAACTATAGATCTTTCTGCAAATACCCATTTGCAGTATTTTTGGAGAGAAGTTCTGGTTATAAGGTCCCACACTTAGTGACCCTTCTGAGTGCACTGCATGGAGCATTCTTAGCAGGAAGACCAGCCCAGGTGAATGGCACCCACCTCTCCTAGATCACCTTTTTCAGAGAAGCCCTTCTGCCCTTTGTCATTTTTCTCTTTCCTTGCGCCTACACTATGCCTTCCCTTTCTAACTTCCTCTGCTTCTATGGCACTCAGGGGGCATAGGATATTTGTAACGTGATCGTAGAAGGACTTAGGTAAGACATTAAAGGTCTATACACAAACTAAAAAACCTAGTCAAAGAAGAGGAATGGATGTATAGAAATGATCATTTACTGAGATGGGAAATCTAGTGCAAATCATAGTTTTGGAGGGTGGGGAATAACCCAGTTTTGAACTTGCTGTGTTCAGGTTGCTTATAAGAGCCATCTCTGTCATAGCTGGTTTGGCTCAGTGCATCAGACTGCCTACTGAAGGATTCAAGGTTCAATTCCTGGTCAGGGCACATGCCCAGGTTGAGAGTTCAATCCCTGGTGGGGGGCATGCAGGAGGCAGCCAATCAATGATTCTCTCTCATCATTGATGTTTCTATCTCCCTCTCCCATCCTCTCTGAATCAATATATATATATATATATATATATATATATATATATATATATATATTCAAAAGGTGACATCTCTTCTCTCTTCTGTCTAGCTATGCTTTGCTTTCCTCACATCCCTCTTCTGAAACAGAAAATCATGCTCTGGGGGCAAATATTACTTTTTTTAAAAAGTCAAGGGGCTTTAACTATAAAATGTAGTCAATTTTGTCACTACTCCAGCTTCCTTTCAATATAAAGCTGTTCCTGAGTTTATGCATTCTCCTTTTAGACAGCAGATTCTCTCTCCATTGCTCTTTCCTCCTTCCCTCCCTCTCTAGCTCTTTCCCTTTTCTCCTCTCTCCCCGATCCTCCCACCCACCCTTCCATCCTCTCTTCCCTGCTCCTTTTTCCTTTTCCTCCCAAATTATTTAACCCTTTCTCTTTTTCTCATTCATTCTTTTATCACACATTATAGATCAGATACTAGTGGCCCAGTGCATGAAATTCATGCACATTAAAAGGAGATTAATTAGAGGAAATTTTTTAATATTGGTATTTGCCCTTTTTCTATAATAGGATTGTCAGAGATGAAAGAAAATTAGTAAAATGTACAGGAAAATCTTCCTCCTGTCAGAGACTGGGGCACACCACAGGACCCAGAGTCAAGTCCCTACCCACCCATGGCACCTCAAAATCATACGAGACCCAGACCCAGTTAGCCCCACTCACATTGAGAGAGATACAGACCTGGCTGGCCCCACCCTTGTCAAGCCCCACTGGGCAGGGGGCTCAGCCTCAGGTTGCCTGGCCTGGTGCTGGGTGGGGGGGTGCAGCCTCAGTTCTCCCATCAAGCCCCACTAGGTGGGGAGGTGTAGCCTCAGGGTTCCCATCAAGCCCTGCTGGGTGGGGGGTGCTCAGCTTCAGGGTTGCCATCAAGCCATGCAGGCTGGAGGGCACAGCCTCAGGTCCTCAGCCTGGCACTGGGGTGGGGGCATGACTTGAGGTTCCCCTGGCCCAGCACCGGTGTGGGGGGCACACTTTGGGGTCCCCTGTCAAGCCCCACCAGGTGGAGGCATGGCCTGAGGTCCCCTGTCAAGCCCCACTGGGTGGGGGGGCAGCTTCAGGTCCCTGCTGATTGCTCATTAAGGCTCGTTATGGGAACTCGGCCTCCGCTGTGGGTGCAGCCATCTTTGTGACAGTGTGATGGTCAATTTGCATATTCCATCTTTATTAGATAAGATAATGAGCTTGGCCTTCTGCTAAGCACTGAATTTATGGAGATGGGAAAGTCTTTGGGAATTGAGTTCCAAGAAGTGCCCAGCTAAGACTTCAAAAGCTCTTGGGTTTCTTCTTTGCCGTAAAATTAAGAACCCCTTTTGGGAAGGCTTCTGGAGGGAAAGTGCTCACTGGAAGTCTAGCAGAAAATTTTTTTGTCAGTTTCCAAGGGAACATACCATTTTCTGTGGCTCTCAGGGGAGGGCCTTTATTCATGTTTGAGAGACTATAAAGGGGTTTGTTGGAGAGTGAGCTCCAGATCTAGACTACAGAAAGTCAAAGCCCTGCCCACGAGCAGCAGCAGGGTGCTGGGTCAGAATGTGAAGCCAGCCAGATGCCACCACAGAGTGCAGCTCTTCTCCTTCACAGGAACCCAACTGGACAAGATGCCTAAAGGCCTCCTCACTTCCCTGTTTGCCAGAGCCACTTGCAAGATAAGATTGATACAAAGCAGAAGACCTGGTCTTTGAAAAGGGTTAAGCCCCACCTGGCCAGTGTTGCTCCATGGTTGATTGCTGACCTATGAACCAGGAGATCAAGGTTTGATTCCAGGTCAGGGCAGACATCAGCTTTAGGCAGTGTGGGTTTGATCCCCGGGGGCGGGGGGGGGGGGGGGGGGGGAGAGGCAGCATATTGATGATTCTCTCTCATCGTTGATGTTTCATCTTTCTCTCCCTCTCCCTCCTTCTCTCTGAAATAAATAAATAAATGAATAAATGAATAAATAAATAAATAAATAAATAAATAAATAAATAAATAAACAAATAAATGAATAAATATTTTAAAAAGGAAAAGGACTAAGCATATGATGGAAACCAATATTTATTAAGGACCAATAAACTCATATTTAATAAGTGAGAGATACCTTGTTGATTCATCCTTAAAAGGTTTAGATGTGGGTATTATCCTATGATAAGCAGACAAGTAAGCCACTGAACTGAGAGACTAACTGCTCACCCAGGAAAGCACACTAACAAGGTGTCGGGCAGGGATTTGAATGTGTCTGCACTGGCCTGTCTCCTCCCAATGTCAGGCATTTGTCTTGTCCAAGGTTCTGTATGTAAGTGCATGACCTTGAAACCATGGATGGCCACGTACAGAGATGACTGATGCCTGGGTTCCTAAGTCCCTCTGTCTATGAAGGCTGAGCCCCATCAGTCCCTATTTCCAAGGGGCAGGAGGTGTAAATGTTTAAAATAAGCAGCTGGCTTTAATCTGTTGTAACCAAATTGCTATGAGACTAAGTTCTTCCTTTTAATACATCATTTTTCACTGTTTATATCTCCACTCCCTTCCTGTTTGTGTGTGTGTACATTTATATAATTGCACTCCCATACACACTCACAATCATACTGGTAATGTACAAACTCGCCTGATCCAAGATTTTCGTGCGGGGACCCACACTCCCCGATCTGCAGCTTGTTTGGTCCATCTAGGGACTGGCATGCCTTCCAGGGGTCCTGCAGGGCACGTCAGCTCTGCTTCTGTGCTCTGACACAGCCTGTGCAGAATTTGGCAGTTGATAAGCATGAGCTTCTCTACCGGCTCTGCCATCTACTTAGACCTTTTCTTTAAGATAACACTGAAAATGATACAGCCCAGTCACGAGAGAGCGCCAGATCTCAGGAGCCTGTAATATTGTGACCTGTACTGTTAGAGAATCAGAAGCCACGAAGGTCATTTCACACTCAACATCTTTAAAGGTGAAAGGGAGGCGGGAGGAGGCAGCAAGATCCTTCACCACCTCCAAGGAGGGTCTCAGGGGCGACCAGGCTGCTCCCCTCCCCCAACGCACGCGCTCTCCTTCTGCTCCCCAGAAAGAGTTCTATCACTCTTGGCCTAAGAAATGTAGTACATCTGCTTTCAATGCCTGCAAATCAATAAGTAAATTCAAAATAGGATTATGGCAAAATATGATTTTGACTTTTAGATAATCAGTAATTTGGAAACTACTCCAAAATGATTTTATTATAATCTACCAGCTCATACTAGTGCTCAGTATTTTTGAAAATCCAAAAACTGATCTTGCTTTAAAAAATAAAAAAAAGATCATTAACTACACGAAATTAAAATCTTTTTATGACAAAATGCTCATAAATGTAGTTAAACTGAGAAAAATATTAGCAGTAAATATGGCAAGAATTGATATTTCAATTACACAAAAGTATCTTTAATAAAGTGTTCACACAAATTCCACTAATGTGAACAAGCAATATATACCAAACAAAAATATAAATGTTATGCAAATAGGTAAGAACTTTAAGCCCATTACTAATGACAAAAATGCAAATAGGACTACAATGCCATTTCCGCATATAATTATCTAGAATTTTTAAAGAAATTATTTTGCTCAGTGCTAGCAAGAGGGTCTTGCAGTGATCATTTTCATACCAGATGGTTGGAATTTAGATTAGCATTTTTGCAATAGTTAATTATGTCTTAAAAAAATTACCCTTAGACCCAGTCAGTTCTTTTTTGAAAATATCTTCCAAAAAAAAATAACACACATAAAATTTAAATGCAAAGATATTTATTAAAATTATTTATAATACAAAAATATTGAAACAACTTAAAGCCCAACATGCAGAGAATGATTAAATAAATAATGGTGCATCCTTAAGATGACACATAAAGCACCCATCAAAGATGGAATTTTTTTTTTAGTTTACATTCAAAAGTATTTTTACTAGTTTCAGGTGTACAGCATAGTGGTGAGACAATCATATACTTTACAAAGTACTTCCCCCAATGTTTCCAGTACCCATCTGGCACCATACATAGTTGTTACAGTATTATTGACTGTATTCCTCCTGCTGTAGTTTACATTCCCATGGCCTCTTTGTAACTACCGATTTGTACTTCTTAATCCCTTCACCTTTTTAAAAAATATGTTTTCATTTATTTCAGAAAGAAAAGGAGAGGAAGAGAGGGATAGGAACATCAGTGATGAGAGTGAAGCATTGATCTGCCTCCTGCATGCACCCTCACTGGGTGGGGTTCGAGCCCACAGCCGAGGCATGTGCCCTGACTGGGAATTGAACCATGACCTCCTGGTTCCTAAGTGGATGCTCAACCACTGAGCCAAGCTGGCTGGGCACTTCATCTTTTTAAAGCATATTGATTAAGATGAAAAACAATAACTTCACGATGTGTTAATAGAAAATATGTGTCAGTAGAAAACATATAATGTATTTTATTTTCTATTAAAGATATACAGTTCATTTATATTTTTAAAAAATGTTTTATAAAGTAAAAGATGACTGAATTGCACAATGCATAGCTACATTCATATTCCATATGTGGTAACTCACCCTCTGCAGTGGCTTGGAAATAAAATCACCATAAATACTGTGTGTGTGTATATATATATATATATATTAGGGGCCCGGTGCACAAAAATTTGTGCACTCGGGGTGGAGGGAGTCCCTCAGCCCGGCCTGTGCCCTCTCACAGTCTGGGACCCCTCAGTGGATGTCCTATGATGGCCCCAGTCTGCCAGGCGCCTTTTGTGTGTGTGTGTGTGTGTGTGTGTGTGTGTGTGTAACCACTGGGGACCTGCCCCCAGCCCCATCAGAGGCTCAGAGCAGTCCTCCTGTGTCTACCTGCTGGGGGCCTGTCCCCAGGCACACCGTGGAGGCTTGGAGCAGGCACCCCCTCTATGTTGATCTCTCAGACTCTTGCCCTCCCCTGCATGTTGTTCTCTTTTTTGAGCTGTGACCAGGGCTGGGTGCGGCCTGCCTCCCAAGCTTGCCTACTGCCCATCTTCCTCCAGCCACCAGAAAGCAGGGAAAA
>PVJC01015023.1:0-35629 GCA_004026665.1 Murina feae
GGGCAATCGGCATTTGAGAGGTCAGGAGCCAGCAGTCCTGGATTATGAAAGGGACGTTGACTGCCCATTTAGGCCCGATCCCAACGGTGGGATCGGGCCTAAATGGGCAGTCGGACATCCCTCAAAGGGTCCCTGATTGGAAAGGGTGCAGGTTGGTCTATGGGACACCACCACCACCCACCACCCCCATTCCGTGCACAAATTTCGTGCACCGGGCCTCTAGTTATATAATATTTATCAGATACATAGACAAAATATACTAAATTGCTTCCCTTTCTAAATTATTTCATACTGTAAGTTGAATAGAGTAGATGTACATGAGGGAAATTAGCTTGTAAGCTATGGTATTTTTCGCTATGATAGCCCAAACTAAGAAAGCTCACTAATGTAATGTTGATTGGTTCAAATAACAGACATTTACCTCCTCAGACTTTTGGATGCCAGAAGTCCTAGAGCAAGGTGCCATAGGTTGGGTTGGTGCTGAAGCATCTCTCTGTGGCTTATAGATAACTGTCCTCTCATTACCTCATCACAGGGACTGTCCTCTGTGTGTGTACATTCCTGTATCTCTATGTCCAGCTCTCCTCTTATTAGGACAGTGTCTACTTTGAATTAGAGCCCATCCTAACAGTCCTATTTTAACTTAATTATGTCTCTAAAGGCCCTATTTCCAAATATAATTGCATTCTGAGGTACTAAATGTTAGGACTTCCAACAGATACTTTTGGAGGGGGACACATAATTCAGTCCACAATAGTGTACATATACACTCCTGATTGGTTTCAGCCAGTGATTTTTTTTAGTTTTGTTGTTAGCAATCATGTCTAATTACTAACTGAAACAAAGAGTGCATGTACACATATTATTTATACCCATAGGATAACACCCTCCAAAATTTAAACAGAAATAAAAAACATTTTTATGGGGAATTAAACTGTGCTATAAACCTCTCTATTCTATTCATTTAAAATTATTTGCATGTAATATTTTGATTGAAAAATAGAAAAATTAAAAAAATATTGTTCAAAATTATCAGTAAACTGGTAGAAATGTTTTGCTGTATTTCAATGGTTTATTTTTAGGAAACACAATTGGGTACACATGTCAAATAAATATTCTCAGTTATTCTTTTTTTATGGTTAGTATACTTAATAGTGCTTTAAATATATACACATTTAACCTAAATATCTGATTCTAGAACAGTGCCAATCAGTAGAAAAATAGCCTGTGAAGGCTAACCCGCTGTCAGAATAATTTATCCATGTTAATATCAAAAACAAGAATATATAGATTTTATTATATTGGAAAATATAATAATACCAGTGGTCCAGTGCATGAAATTCATGCACATTAAAAGGGGATTAATTAGAGAAAATATTTTAATATTGCTATTTGCCCTTTCTCTATAATAGAAGTGTCAGAGATTAAAGAAAATTAGTGAAATATATATGAAAATCTTCCTCCTGTCAGAGTCTGGGGTACACCATGGAACCCAGAGTCAAGTCTTCAACCACCCACATGCACCTCAAAATCGCTCGAGACCCAAACCTGGATGGCCCCCCTTTATTGGGCTAGATCCAGATCCGGCCGGTCCCACCCTGTCAAGCCCTGCCAGGTGGGAGGGGGGGTGTAGCCTCAGGTCCCCTGGGTGCCAGGACAGAAGGTCATGGCCTGAGGTCCCCCATCAAGCCCTGCTGGACAGAGGGAGTGGCCTGTAATCCCACAGCCTGGTGCCAGGGCAGGGGTCACAGCCTGAGGTCCCCTGGCCTGGTGCTGGGGTGGGTGGCATGGCCTGAGGTCCCCTAGCCCAGCACCAGGGCGGAGGGCACACCTTGAGGGCCCCCATCAAGTCCCGCTGGGTGGGGGGCACAGCCTCAGGTCCCCTGGTCTGGGGCCAGGGCAGGGGACATGGCCTGAGGTCTCCTGTCAAGCCCTGTGGGTGGAAGGCACAACCTGAGGTCCCTTGTCAAGCTCCATGCCAGAGGTGGGTGGGTGCGCAGTCTCGGGTCCCTGCTAATTGCTCCTTATGGGAACTTAGCCTCAGCTGTGGGTGCAAATTGACCGGAGTGACGGTCAATTTGCATATTCCCTCTTTATTATATAGGATTTTCTACTCATAATTGAGTAATCTATGAATTGCCTAGTTATCATAAGATAATTTATTATTTACTAGAGGCCCAGTGCATGAAATTCATGCACGGGGTGGGGTCCCCTCAGCCCAGCTGCACCCTCTCCAATCCAGGACCTCTTGGGTGATGTCCAACTGCCGACTTGTCAGACATCCCTAACTGCTCACCTGCCTGATCACCCCTAACTGCCACCTCTGCCAGCTTGGTCACTCCTAACCACTTCTGCATGCCAACCTGATCGTCTCCAACTGCACCCCTATCAGCCTGATCACCCCAACTGTTGGCATGGTTGCCCCATGCAGCCTGCTGTTCAGTAGTCCATCCAGTTGTTTTGGTTGTGATAGTCCCTGGCTTTTTATATATTAGGATAGCTTCTTTCTTTGGTTTTTAACTTCACTCTACCTGATATTCTATCTAATCTCATTTTTAATTTAATTGACTTTTTCCTTTGAATAAAATTTACATAATGTTTTCTAATATTTTATTTATGAATCAGAAATGACATTAAGTATTTTTATATTTTAAGCATTAGTATTTTAAGTTTTTTATTATTATCTCCTCTGTACTATATCTTAGATTTGCTAAAGTATCCTGGATAAAAAAAAATTGGTGTTACTAAAAAAAAAAGTACACTCTACCCTTTATCTTCTCTCTCTCCCATAATCCCACATATCAGACATCCATGGGTTCAAGAAAAAAAAATTTACAAATTTTTCATTAAATGTAATAGATACTATCAGTAATAAATGAGTACTTTAGCCCTCCTAACCTCTGTAATTGATTGTTTCTCTGTTTTCACATGTAGTCCTCATTTTTCTGCCATTCTCCTGATAAGGAAACTGTGCTTAAGAGGGATTGAGAAGTTTTAGGTCATATCATTTGTAAGTAGTAGAATCTAGATTCAGAATCAGAGGTTTTGAATTCAAAACACAGTGGTAAATAGCACTTACCATCAAGGCACTGGCAATATCATGAGGGAGAAGGAGATATAATAAATTGTAGTAAATGTCAGTATGAAAAAGATGCTAGAAGTGGACAAAGAATAGGTGATTTGTATTGGTATGTAAGAGAAGGACTTGGAATGGAAAATTTCAGAAAAGTGTTAGGTGGGTGGCAGGGAAGTGATAATTCAAGTCAAGGACACCAATGTGAACAGAAGCTCAAAAGTTTATAATTAAATACCATCTTTGGACTAAAGCAAACAATTTCGCACAGCCAAAACATACTGTGGAAGGTGGAAGTGAGTAGAAGCAGATAAGCTTTGAGTAACAGGCTGAAATTCTGTCATAGGAAGTAATAAATGCTGTGCTAAGATAATTGAGCTTTTTAAGCAAAGGATAGCCCATGGGGTATTTTCCCTTTTTAAATAAGAATGATTTGATTCAACCTAAAATTATAGAAATAAATATAGATTAGAGATGAGAGAAAAATTGAACAAAGGAGACCAGTTAAAAAATAATAAAACTTGAGGTATCTAGAATAATAAAAAGGTAATATGCTAATTAGACCAGATATTCTTTTTTCTGGACAAAGCCGCAGTGGGCGGGGGCTGAGGCAGAGGTGGCAGAGGTCCCCAGCCATGGTAGTGATGGACAGGGGCCAGGCCAAGGCCCTTGCATGAATTTCATGCATTGGGCCTCTAGTATGATATAAAAGTCACAAACCAGGGCACTGGCTGGGAGTAACACAGAAGATGGGAAACATTTTAGAGATTGAATTGACAGGACTTGCTGATTACCCAAGATAAAGAAAAGAGGTATGTGTGATTCATGGTAAAGACATTCACTAACATCAGGTATTTAATAGAGAGCAGGTTTTAAACATGTTGAGTTTAAATGCTCTCACAACCTTTAGGCTGCAAAATTCAGTAGGTAGATGAAAGTTCTGGAAGACTGTTGAGCAATGGAACTGATCATTTTTTTTAAAACTAGAGGCCCGGTACATGGATTGGTGCACCAGTGCGGTCCCTCAGCCCAGCCTGTGAGGATCGGGCCAAAACTGGCTCTCTGACATCCCCGGAGGAGCCCTGGATTGTGAGAGGGCACAGGCCAGATTGGGGGACCCCACTGGTTCATGGTGGGGTCGGGGAGGGACCATAGGAGGGCTCCAGGGTGAGTCCAGCTCACCTTGCCCAGTCCAGATTGGCCGGACCCCAGCAGTGAGCTGACCTACTCGTCGAAGCGTCTGCTCCCTGGTGGTCAGTGCACATCATAGTGACTGGTCGAATGGTCAGACACTTAGCATATTAGACATTTGTTATATAGGATTTCAAACTCCCTAAATCATCAACCATATTTTCTCCATCATAATGTATTTTGTTCATTCTAAGGAATGTTTTTCACACATGGACACCTTTAACATTAAATGTGGTTCACAATTTATGTAGTCTTACAATGCAATTTTACATAAAACATAAAATTCTGATGAGTCTCACAGTCAAAGGCATTTTATATTTGGTGAAACACACCATATGATGTCCTTATTTATTTGTTTGTCTCTCTCTTCACTATAATATAAGCTTCATGAGGATAGACTAGTGTTGCTTATTTGTTTTTGTTTCCTATTTTCTTCAGTCTGTATCTCCAGTGCCCTGAAAAGTATCTGCTACATAGTAGGTATGCAATAAATATCTGTTGAACAAATGAATGACTCAGATTCTTTCCATCAATTGAAATTGATAAAGTGTTTTTTGTCAAAGGAGAGATTAAGTATATGTAGAAAAATGGAAGGAGCTGAATGCTGATAACTTTTAACAAAGTTTAGGAAGCACAAAGTACTTGTCTATATAGTGAAGATCTGTATGGGGAGTGAGAGGAGATCTACATCTCTGGGAATCAGCATAAAGAGGCAGGCACTTACATAGAGTGTGATGAATAACTTACCTCAGTAACTTAGAATTCTTTTTAGAAGTCCTAAGCAAGAGTTTAGGGATGGTTTTTGCAACAAATTTTAGCCATACTTAAAAGAAAGGAGCTATCCTAATCACAGATTTATATAAATTAGACAAGATAATAATATTATTAAATTATACTTGTAACCACCTAAAGCTATTAAATACATTTAAAAGCTACACACACATACACCCCAACAATTTACACACACAAAGAAGTTAATACATGAGAAAGAAGCTCAACTTAATTGAAGTCTTGCTCAAGGAAAAGCAATTTATGCTATCGCAGAAGATATACTTAAAATCAGCAGTTAAGAGGAAATTTTTGGCTCAAAAAGGGAAGAATCCTATGTAATGAAAGAGTAAAATACAAATTAACCATCACTCCAGGACAAAATGGGGGCTCCCATAGTGGTGGGGCAGGACGCTGGCGGTATTATCCTGGCAACGGGAACCCAGCAGGCAATCAGACCACAGGCAGCACCCAACAGGGCCTGCTGGGAGGTTTCCATGATGGCTCCCAAGCAGACAAGTGGGGGCCACAGGCAGCACGCCTGCTGGGTGCCGGCTGCGGAGGAGGGGGAGCCAACAATGGGGACCCCTGCAGGTGGTGGTCTGCTGGGGCGGTGGCTGGTGGAGAAGGGGACGAGGGGGCACAATGAGCCAGAGCCATCAGGGACCCCACAGCCACCACATCGGCCAGGTCTCTGCTGGGGTGGCAGCTGCAGACAAGGGGAGGAGGGGGAACAAGCCATTGGGGATCCTGCAGGCGGCACCTAGCAGGGCCTACATGCCCATCCCATGGTGTGGAGCAGATAGGCCAGGCAGAGAGCAGAGAACCACATGTCGTGGGCCCAAGCCATCAGTAGCACATCTCCTGAGGGCTTCCGAATTGGATAGGGTGCCGGTCTGGCTGAGGGACCTCCCTGTCTGCCCTCCCCCTCCCCCATCTACCCATGCATGAATTTCGTGCACTGGGCCCCTAGAGTTCTAATAACTAAAGCTGATTGTCACTGATAAGAAGTGACTAAAAAAAGTACATCAAATGTTTAAAAAGAGGCTGAATAGTCTTTTTAGCACATGGTATAGGAATATATGCAGTCTCTTCTACTGTAACATGTTCCTGTAATGCAAAATAGGATGGCAAATAACAACCCCCACTTCTTTATATATGAGGAGAATAGCCTCAATGTAATATGGTGGTTGTATTGGTTCACATATGACTTTTCTAAGGATGTTAATGGTTTTAGCCTCCCAAAAGTACAAAGTAAATTGAGACAGAGAACCTGTCATTCACAGAAGCATAAGGTGTTGTACAAGTCATCCATTTTCCTTTTGATCTTCTCCTAAACTACCTATGGCTTCATGCTTAGTCCTTGAACAGCTCATTGCACATTTTTTGTACATTTTTTGCTTGTTGCTGTAACTCAGTAGACTAGCCTTTCTCAGGGTTCAAGCCATCTATTCCTAACTTGTTTTCCCTCAACACAATTTTAATGCATGCTTTTGCAGATCAGGATTTGGGGGGAACATTACTTCACATTATTGTATTGGATAGGAGGTTTGGGCAAATGGACTCTCAAACTTGGGAGTTTTCATGACTAAAGAAGTCCCTGTCTAACCAGATTGAATATACACTGAATAGCCAGATTATTTTGACAGGACAGATTATTATGACCACCCCATCAGTACTTCATTGGGCCACCTTTTGCCTTCAATACTGCGGTGATTCTTCTTGGCATTGACTCCACGAGATGTTGAAAGGTGATGCAAGGAATCTGACACCATGCCTGATGAATAGCACTGTCCAGTTCTGTGAGATTTGATGGTTGTGGAACCAGCTGCCTGATGGCTCTTTTAACTTTGTTCCACAAATGCTCAATTGGATTGAGATCTGGTGATTGTGGGGGCCACCTGAGCAAGGTAAAGTCTCCCTCATGTTCTTGAAACCACTCCTGCACAATATGAGCACTGTAGCATGGCGCATTGTCTTGTTGGAAGAAGACATCTCCACTGGGATATGCCATCAACATGATAGGATGAACTTGATCAGCAATGATTCTTAGGTATGTTGTGCTATTCAGACATTTATAATGATCTGTCCCTTTAGCAACTTCAGCGCAAAATTATAGCTAATTTGCCTACAAATGTCAGGTGGTCATAATAATCTGGCCACTCAGTGTCTGTTAATTTATAAAGACCAAAGAAATCTGGGATCACTGATTTTATTTGTGTTTATTTTGCTCAAATCTGAAAGTTAATTTTAATATTTAAGTATAAACTAATTTTGAATTTGGTAAATGTTATTATTAAGACTATAAATGAATGTTAGCTTCCTTTAAAAAATAAGCTTTACCAAACAAAATAGGCCCATTTCTATAATTTTAGGCTGTAAACAACTGTTGGAACTTTCATTAATTATCCCAAATACATGGGTTGTCCTTTAGACATTAAGAATAGTCCTAATAATTCTTTGTGAGTTTATTGAAGGAATGGAGTGAATAAAGAAAGTCTATACTTCAAATTTAACAATCTATTCATTTGAATCTATTGTCAGTGTTTGCTTCTTCCAATAATGCTGATATATAAAAATTCATCAGTCTAAAGATTTTGCCTTCCACTATAATATTACTATTATGAGACAAAAAAAGGTAAACTGTTTGCAAATCACATTCTCCACATTAACACATGGGTACTATTTTACTAGTAGACTGTAACATTAATTTGTTTTGTGAGCCAAGAGCTAGGAGAATTACTCATCTGGTGACATTGAAAATGCTGACAATCTGTAGTACTGCTTTAGAGATTGGAAGAATTGCCTGAATTTCTTCAGGACCTGCTTATTTTTCTATCTTAGAACAACACAGTGAATCTAGTGACTCTATCCTCCTCTACTTATAGACTGATTTTCTGTAACACTCCTTTGGGAGTATTTTCCCACTTGTTAAATTGCTGCCTGATGGGACATAATAACATTGGTATACCAAAAAAAAAACACCCCACAAAATAAAGAAACTATCAAAAAGACTGTAGCAAATCACCATTTGGTACAGTGGAAAGAAATGGGATTAGGAGTTGGGAATCGGTGTCGAGCTTCAATTTTCCCACTTCCTGCCTCAGTTCATTCTCTTTGTCTCTCTGAACTGCTATTTGTTTATTCATCAAATGAGTTAAAACTAGGTCAGCAATTCTTAAACTGAGATGGCATCAAAATCAACTGTGTGACTTTCAAACAACAGGCAAGTAGGTCCCTTTCAAACTTTAGGGTCAGAATTTATAATGGTAGGGCCTATTCATAAGTATTTTTATAAAGTGTCATAGGTTCCACCTATGTACACTGCCAGCAAAGAAACCTGATTATTTTCAAAGGACTTACCTGGCTTTATCTTTTTATAATTCTAAATATGACATATTAGCATTAGAATAATAATTAAGGTATTAAGTGAATATAACAACTTAAATAGAATTAATGGGATTTTAAAATCCAGTTGTATATCAGTAATATGATACAACCAATATGAAAAATATCAGTTATTATAATGCGTGTGGCATAGACTCTTCAACCTGATCAATGATATAGAAGGGAATAAGAGTTTGGGAAGGGGAGAAAATTTATGGGCAACAGAAATAAAGAAAGCAGCTTGACAAGCAACATTTCCTTCCCTCCCACCCTCCAAGGGGCAGGAATGAGCTGAGCTCCTTAACTAAGGAAGAATAGGCTTCAGAAAGACCTCTTGCTCCGATCCACTATGGTCTGAAGTGTGATGGCAAGAAACAAGTGTGCTATGGTAATAAGACCATCAGCAAATACGGCTGCCTTGGCATCAACTTGCATTCCAGAATGTGCCAGAGCAAAGAGTAAACCACAGCGTAAGGAGACACAGACATTTCAAATGTTCACCTAAGAACTCTCTCTGAGGACTAAAGGGATTTCAACAGCAGGATTCTATGTGGTGAAGAACCTGAGTGGAGAGTAGCTAGCCTATGGACCAGAAAATCTTGTTACTGTGTATTATACATGAGAGCACCCCAGCACACAAAAAATATGTCAGACCTGAGCCCAGGAAGCCACTAAGTCAAGTAAAAACCTCCTTCTCTCATGCTGTTCCAGCTTAAGAGGAAGTTATCTTAGAAATAGGCCCCCTTTCTCAAAGGCAGGAAGATTGCCAGTACTTTCTCAGCCCTGGAAAGTAGTATGGCCCCTAACTCTGCAGGACCAAAGCAAGAGCACAATGGAGGCCCCCATGCTAAAATTCAAGTATTAAAAGTTATACATCAAGTTAACTGTTTAGTATAATATGTTCTCTTGTCCTGCTTTGGCAAATCATTCATAAGGATGATGTAGAACAAATATGTTTAAATTCATGATTTTATTTTTTTGGAAGTTGGCACAATATCAAAGATGATAGATTTGGCCACTAGTGTCCATAACTGGGTATTCAGATGCTGGACCAGCAATGTTAGGATAAGTAATGAAAAAAAGATCTGCCCTGACCGGTTTGGCTCAGTGGATAAAGCATCAGCCTACAGACTAAAAAGTCCCTGGTTCTATTCCAGTCAAGGGCATGTACCTTGGTTGAGGGCACATTCCCAGTAGGAGGTGTGCAGGGGCAGCTGATCAATGTTTCTCTCCCATCGATGTTTCTAACTCTCTTTCCCTCTCTCTCCTCTTTGTTAAAAAATCAATAAAATATATTTTTAAAAGATTTATAAATTATTATATGTTTTAACTTAAAATGTTTTATTGCCTTTATTTCAGCAAAATCGCTAATTATCATATTTAACATTTTTCATATTAAGTGATCTGTTGACCATAATGCCATATTATACAACCTTTTTAGAGTTATTATAGATAGATTTGTTTTGGTTTTATTTTTTTTAATATATTTTATTGATTTTTTACAGAGAGGAAGGGAGAGAGATAGAGAGTTAGAAACATGGATGAAAGAGAAACATTGATCAGCTGCCTCCTGCACACTCCCCACTGGGGATGTGCCCGCAACCAAGGTACATGCCCTTGACCGGAATTGAACCTGGGACCCTTGAGTCTGCAGGCTGATGCTCTATCCACTGAGCCAAACCAGTTAGGGCAGATTTGTTTTGTTTTTAAATGATTACTTCAATTCAGAGAAAAGTCACTTGGCTGATTGTAGCAACTTAAGATAATAAAATTATTAAAGCATTGTTTTATAAGAATAAACATGATATGTTCAAGGATTGTGATGCACCTAATATAATAATTTGTTATAATGGGAAATATAAGATATTTTACATATTTTAATATATCTTATACATTATCAGTTTTTAGTCACTCTCTGTGGGTTTTGGATTGGTGGACCCACAGCTACAGCTTTTCCTTGAGGTGTAGACTCAGAAGCAGCACTTCCAGCAGCTGGTACACCAGATGACAGGACTTTGCTGGGAGCAGCTCATGGACAAGCCTGGGCCAATGCTAGACAGTTGGGCTGAGGCCTGTTTTGTGAACTATGCTGAGTGCTTTATGGACATAAGCCAATTCATCTTAAATCAACTTGAACACACTCAGAAATCAAAGCCAGCCTTCTAAAAAGCCTTTCTGACTAATTTTAGCATTAGCTTTATAGAAAATGATGGTTCAAGAAATGAAGAGTAGTTGATGAGATGGTTGAAGAAAAGGCTTTGGGGGAATTACTTGTCACTGTCGGGACATCCGGTCATCTGAGAATGAACAAAGACCCATTTTGTATGTGGTTGGAGTTGGAGGGCCTATGTGTATTGGGTTGTATTTTTTAATGTTAATGTAATGTGAAAGCACTTGACAGATGAATGGAAAACTTTACTAGATGCATATTACTGTATATAGGATTAAGCTTTTATTTTAATCAAAGTCTTATTAATTGCTTCCTATAATTTGGATAGTGAGACTGCTTTCTATAATTTTATAGTAGGGTCACATGGGTAAAATCTGTCATTTACAAGGTTTTATTTCAGATTTCTGAAGACACTGACCCACATCTCAGCTGTATCTGAGAAAGGGTGGCAGAGTAATTTGGTACTTACTATAAGCCTCCCTATTTAGTATTTTGACCATCAGTACTGGGGGAAAAAACATCTATTGAATATTCATACAATACAGTTTTGCTTTCTAAATTATCTTCCTGCCTTATACTGTGACTTATTTAAATATTTATATAAATATGGTCTTGAGGTAGTATAGGCAGCCTGTGTGTAGACGTCTTAAATAGAGGAATCTAGCCAGTCAACAAAGATGTGCCTAAATACATTATAAAGATTTAGGCCTGTTAAATTTAGCAATTTCAGGTAAAGGTGCATACCTAATTCTAACCAGTATAGATTCCATTTGCTGAGTTCTTTTGATCACTAAAATAAAAGCTTCCACAAGATTTCAAAAAGGGGATGTGACAAATAGGTAATAAAGTTATGTTCATCATATTCTACAGATTATGTGTTCAACATACCAGTTATAAATGCATAGTATTTTTGCATTAAGAGTTTTTATCTAAGACAGGAACATTCATTGATGGATGAACCATCAATTCAAAGACCAATTGCCTTTGTATCAAAGTACAATGCTTGATAATTCTTAAAAGTATTGCAACATCAAAGAAGTCCTTACGCTATTGGCATAATAATGTTTAAGATTTTGTGATATGTATGAAACTGAACTTAAATATACATACATATGAGATTCTTTCTTTAAGGGAATAGCTTCCAGACTGGTATCTCATGAAGGTTTAATACCAATTAATCACTTGTGAGAAATAAACAGTCAAACACAATCAGAGTTCTATATGTATTGAGAGCTAACGATGTGTCCAGCATTATTCTAGCAATTTGAGATACATCAATGAGCAAAACAAAGACCCTAAACTTATAAAGCTTACAATTTAGTAAAAGGGCAGTAAACTGAAAAGAGTTGTTAAAATGAATCATTTTACTCCCCAACAAAACTTTCTAGTGTCTCACCATCTTTAGGGTAAAAAAAAGTTATATAACCAGAAAAAAACTGAAATTTTACAGATGTGTGAAATTTTTAACTCAGAATTATAACACTCATTGTCCTTTTAGGGTATACATATTGAAATAGCAATTTTTAGGGGTAAAAAACTGCAGGTTTAGGGAATTTTTAAAATTAAAGGGATTTACAGAAAAAAACACAGGCCTACAGAGTTGCAAAAGGTTACATTCCCATAAGACAGGGAAGCAGGCAGCCAGCGAAAGTTACATTTCCATAAACTAAAGGAACTGGGAGTAGCCAAAGGTCTATATTTACAAAAAAAAGAAGGAGGCCCTTACATGTTCCATGTAAAGTTTGAGCTCAGGAGTTGCTATAGTGAGCAAATCAAAGGGGAATAGTGGCCAATCAGAGAGGATATTGAGGCACAAAAACTGTAGCCTTTATTAACTGGGGATAAAGGAAGTTGGTGGCATTCTTTCCCTCTTCCCATGTGGGAGTCTGTGCTTGTTCTTCAATAAATTTCCACCTTTGCTGCACCATCTTCCATCTGTGGTTTTATTCTTTGACCCGAATGGAATCTGGGGAAGCCATCCTGCCCAGGGAAACACCACGTGTTCCAGTACAGAAGTCCCGTATCAATATTGTTTATTTACCTGGATATCCCTGATGTCCCAGAATTCCATAGATAAGAGATCCCATTTTTCAACAACAAAATAAAAATTTCAGAACTTAAATCAACTTGATTTAATAGTACATTTATACTTTAATTATAAACTACAAACAGACTTCTTTTGCCTTAGTAAAAGAAAGAAAATGCTAAGTAATGTGAAACCTGAGGTCCTGGTAGAAATTAAGTAAGAATACTATTTTTATCTTCTTGTATTTCACATGAAAAAATGTGTCAGGTGAAATTTGTTTAAGGGTCATTTTATGGATGGTTTGTTTTTAACCTTCCATGGCTTTGAAATGAGATGTTTAAATATTGCAACAGAGCTTAGACAAGATTCTTCCAACACCCTTTTTGCTGTTCTAGAAATGCTTAAGGAGTCAGACTGCTGGAATGAAAAATAGCCAGTGCATTTTCAGCCAGATTAGTGGGAAGCAGTAGCAGCTGGTGAACAGACTGCATTCAGGGGCCCATTGGACTCTGGGAGATATGGAAAAGGGTTTGAAGGGTGGCAGAGGCCTTTAAAAGTCAGATGGACACCCTTCTGTTGAGTAGGGAAGGCTGTTCTTCTTCCTAATTAATAAAGGATAGCAGGAAGGCACTCCTGCCAGTCATTGAAATTTGCTGAGAATCTACTATTTGCCAGCTGATGGAGACTACAAATGAACAAAATCAAAATGACTGTTGCTCTCCTGGCTTCTGAAGTGCTTATAATTCTCTGAAATATATACTCATATACTGGTCTTTGATAACAAGAATATCCCCCAGTCAGACATTGCTCTTCATTTTCTTGAATAGTGATGTGTTAAAGTGTAATTTGTGTTCTTTTGATTTCTTTTCTGAGTTTCCTAAATCAAATTTCTGAAATAATGAAGCTTGTTAACATATGAAGTACCCTTTAAGAAAACTATTTTGATGTAGACTTGGTTCTCCCTTAATGATATTGTGAGAGAGGTTTTACTCCATTAAGTTGCAAATCCTAAACTATTATAAATCTTTCTATTGAAGGAATATGCTAAGGGCTCAGCATATCTTTTTCTGGACAAAAAGAGATTTGCTACACAGTGTTAAATGAACCTCACAGTGAACCAGTGGAATAGCACATATTTTTTCCTGTAGGGAGAATGCAGTCTTACCGAGGTACTCCTGCTCAATTCCCACAATGATTTTTTTCTTTGCTTTGTTATATTTAGTTTAAAAAACTTGTTTGCATGCATATAAGCATAAGCAATGTATGTGGACAACAGGGGGTGAGGGTGAGGGCAGGAGTGGGAGATGAGGGGACATTGGGGGATAAGGTCACATTTGTAATATCTTAATCAATAAAGGGAAAAAATTTAAAAAAAAAAGAATTCACAAAAACAAAAAAAGAAAAACAAACAAAAAAACATATTTTTAAAAGCAACAAAAAATGAAACCAGATCCAAGAACCAGGATCTGTAGTCATTAATCCTATTTTCATTTGAGAATGAGGGTGAATTCTCAGAATATCTTAAACACTCTCTCATGAGGGTTTAATAATACCTGAAACATTGATCACAAGTTACACTGAAAAATGTAACTTATTGGAATCTATACCACTGTGCTGTGAATCATTTTATTCTTTAAACTGCAATGGAGGTAACCTAAATTTCTTTAGCTTCCAGCCACTGGAGAAAACCCAATTATTTACTCTCTGGGGTTACATAAAAAAATTTATCCCAGTTTTCAAATTGGTACTGATGTCAGCTGATGCCATAATTGGAGGTAGAGGTGGAGAGTGTACAGATGCATCAGGGACCAAAGCATTCTGAGCCCATAAAGATGTCAAAAAATAAAAAGATAAATACCAATAAGTGATCCTCTTTCCTTGCAAAATTCAAACTGAACATAATCAGCTATGCAAAAGAGCATGGAAAGAGAGCTGCAGAGAGATAATTTGGGTCCCCTCCCACTGAGTGTATGATCAGACAGTAGAGAAAACAGGAAGAACAACTCCTTTAGATGCCAAAAAAGAAGAAGGCCTTAAGAGGAAAACCAGAAAAATGTTTAAACTATTGATTTCTTAATTTTGTTTTGGAAAAGCGGTGGGCGTCTTATACATGGGAATGTCATACACAGAAAGATATGGTACATCTGTCAGAGTTCTAGAAATTTAAATGATAGACTTTGGCTTTAAATTGTTATCCATACAATGTGCAGAGGATAAAAGACATGGCTTAATTTTTTTGGACAAAAAGTAAAAACCATAACAAAATAACAAAATTATAACTATGAAAATTAAAAATAGAATCATTAAAATAAAGTATCTGGGTAAGTGTAAACAGAAAAAGTCAAAGAGAAAATAAGAAGTCAAGATAGGCCAAATTAAAATAATTAGAATAAAATGTGACAGGACAGAAAAGTAGAAATTATAATGGTGAATACAGTGAGAATTTGGATTCTAAAAAAAGAAAAAGAAAAATGAGATAAAAGTAATATTTACCAAGATAAAGCCAATCAACTTTCCAAATTGATGAAAGACACTATATTACAAACTTAAGATGTTCTATGATTTCCAAGAAGGTTACAAAAGGAATGAAGAAAGGAGTGAAGAGGAAAAGCAAAGTTTTCAACTAAGCATTTCATGGTAAAATTTCCCAAAGCTAAAGACAAAGAAAATGCCTTGAAAGCAGCCAGAGAAAGATAGATTATTTAACTTTCAAATGAACAAAAATTTTAGTTGACAATTTCCTTTTCATCAGAGATAGTGAAAGACATAGACAAGAAACATAAAGTAAAGTAAAGTATAATTTTCAATAAAAATTATGCAAGAATGAAAGAAAATTAGGTATTTTAGAAAAAAATAGTAGAACTCATAGCTAGAAAACATTCAGTAAAGCAAAGATAACAATGGCATATTTCACAGACCTACAACAAATTCTCCAAAAATTCATGTGGAATAAAAACAGACCCTGATAGGTGCAGCAATCTTGAAAAAGAAGAACAAAGTTGGAGAGATCATAATACCAGATATCAAGCTATATTACAAAGCCACTATTCTCAAAACTGCCTGGTACTGGCACAAGAACAGACATATAGACCAATGGAACAGAACAGAGAACCCAGAAATCAACCCAAGCCATTATGCTCAGTTAATATTTGACAAAGGAGGCAGGAGCATACAATGGAGTCAAACAGTCTCTCCAATAAATGGTGCTGGGAAAATTGGTCAGATACATGCAAAAAAAAAAAAAAATGAAACTAGAGCACCAACTTACACCATAAACAAAAATTAATTCAAAATAGGTAAAGGACTTAAATGTAAGACAGGAAATCATAAATATCTTAGAAGAAGCCATTGGCAGCAAAATAGCATACATTTGTCATAGCAATATCTTTACCAATATAGCTCTTAGAGCAATGGAAACTAATGAGAAAATGAACAAGTGGGACTACATCAAAATAAAAAACTTCACGGCAAAAGAAACTATCAACAAAACAACAAGAAACTCTGCTGCATGGGAGAACATATTTACCAATATTATCTCAGATAAGGATTTAATCTCCAAAATTTATATGGAAGTCATAGAACTTAAAAACAGGAAGATAAACAATCCAATCAAAAAATGGGCAAAGGTCTTAAGTAGACCTTTTGAAAGTGGACATACAGAAGGCCAAGAGACACATGGAAACATGCTCAAAGTCACTAATTATCTGAGAGATGCAAACTAAAATTACAATGAGGAACTATCTCACACCTGTCAGAATGGCTATCATTAACAAATCAACAAATGACAAGTGCTGGTGAAGATGTAGAGAAAAAGGAACTCTCGTGTTCTGCTGGTGGGAATGCAGACTGGTGCAGCAAATGTGGAAAACAGTATGGAGCTTCCTCGAAATTGAAACGGAACTCCTATTTGATCAAACTCCCATTTGATCCCATTTCAGGAAAGTAACTTTTAATTACAGATTAAATAGACGCCCATAGCATTTCAGAGATGCAAGAAGGAATGTACAAAATGTTATGTATATATGTAAATATAATAAATGGCATGTATGTTTATAAATATACTAGGGGCCTTGTGGCCAACCCCCCCAGTGGGAACCCTGACCCCATGGGGGTGTGGCCAGCCTGGGTGAGGGGTTGTGGGCTGTTTACAGGGTGCCCACATCCCCTTCAGGTTTTGGGTCCCTATTGGGGTACCTGGCCAGCCTGGGTGAGGGGCTGATAGATGTTTGCAGGCTAGCAAAGCCCCCCAGTAATGTCCCTCACACCATTGGGGTGTGGCCAGCCTGGGTGACGGGCTGAGGGCTGTTTTTAGGCGAGGGGTGCTTGCAGGCTTTCAGGCTGCCCACAGCTCCCATTGACCCAATGTCCCAGCAAGGCTGGCTGGAAGCAGGTTTCTGGGGTTTGTTTATCTTCTATAATTGATGCACTGTTCCTTTAAGCTGAGGCCTAGTAATGAAACCTCCTCTGCTTCTCCTCGCTTCTATAATGAGACATTGTTACACTTAGTAGTCAGGCCAGGCCTGCTGTTTCCTTCAGCTCCCGAGGAGTCTATGATTGATACTTTATTGCAAGTATGTTTTGCTTTGAGCCAGGATAAGTGGAGCCGCAAACAGTTTCAGTTTCACTCCTGCTGCAATGGAACCTGCCGTTTACTCAGGTCTGTGAGTGGCGGCCTCCATGTTGGCTGGTTAATTTGCATACAGTCGCTCTGATTGGCTGGTGGGCATGGCTTACCCGTCCCAAAGAGATGGTCAATTTTAATATTATGCTTTTATTTTAGATATGAATATGACTGAAAAATACTACTAATTTATTTTGATATTTAAAATAAATTTGGTCTAAAATCAAGGAAGTAGGTAACAGAGCATTGATAGAGTTGATGTTCAAAATTCTTATATTTTCTAGGGATAAAATAAATTACAGATTATATATGAACTCTAGTAAATGGCAAATGCATGTTATAGTCTTCAATAACCAGTAAAATGGATAAATGGTGTAATTTATGAGTAAGTAGAGAAAAAATTGGAGAAAAAACATCCAAATAAACAGAAGACCAGAAACAAGAGAAAAATAACATCCTATATAATAAAAGCCCAGTGACTGAAATGGTGGAATGACCAGAGACCGGAATGACCACAGCCCCTTGCTTAGGCCTGCCCCACTCCCCAATGGGGACCCTCATTCTGATTGGGGACATGGCTAGCCTGCAAACTTCTGGTGACCCCTTGCCCCAGCCAGCTCCATCCCCTAGCAAGAACCCCCACCCTGATCTGGGGTCCCCATCAGGGAAGGTCATCTGGCCCCCACCCATGCACCGGGCCTCTATGCTATATAATAAAAGGGTAATATGCAAATTGACCCTAACAGGGGAATGCAAGAACGACTGCTGGACCAGTTACCAAGAGGCACACTGACCACCTCTTGGTCTCTTTCCCTAACCAGCAGGCTCTGATCACCTGATGGAGAACAGGAAACGAGGTAGGTGGTTGGGGATGCGGACAGCACCAGGCCAAGGCCCCCACCCCATCAGTTGCCCACACCAGTCGCCCCATATGCAGGGGGTGTGGGGTTGGCAAGTGGGTGGGAATAGCTGACCTCTCAATCTCTTCCCCTGGCTGTCAGGCACCAATGATCAGATGGCGAATGGGGAACCGGGGGTAGGTGGGGCGGGAGGGGTTGGGCCAGCTGTGGGAAGCTGGGGAAGATGGCCCTGATCCCAAGCCAGGCCTAGGGACCATACACATACATGGATTCTGTGCACTGGGCCTCTAGTAAAATCAATAAAACATTAAGATCAAACAGGCAAAGAGATAATTTAAGTATAATATGCTAGTAATTACATAAAACATAAAGGGGATAAATGTCCCATATGAAAGAAAGAAAAATTAGAATGACATTTTTAAACCAACTTTGTGGAATTTTCTAATTATACATCTAAAAGTAAAAAATACATCAAATAAATACTGAAAAAATGGAAAAAGATATCAAATGCAAGAGAAATAACCAAACTTAAACTGCAAATATATTCAAATGCTTAAGGAAAACATACAAATATTACACAAACTGTTTTAGGGAGTAGAAAATCAGAAATATTCCTCAACTCATAAAGTAATAAAAATCTATTCTCCACATTAACCTAAACTAAAAAAATTCTAATCAAATATCACATAGATTTTGGCAATATAAATACAATGATGTGGTAGTTTGCAAATATAATCATATTACCTTACTGCAATTCCCCTCAAGAGGTAGAGACTATTTTTTGACCCAATGAAATTATTAGAATCAAGTTGACTATGTAACTTTTCTTGGCCATTGAGACATTGATGCATATAATGAAAAAAAAAAAAAGCTCTTGAGTATTGCATCTTGCTACTCTTGCTAACCTGCTTCTATGTGAACAAACCTGGGTATACCCACTGGATGACTTGGCTAAGTCACCTCCATTATCGCAGTTGAAAGCCAGCCACTTGTCATGTATGAAACGTCACTTAGAAAGCTATATCCCCCAGACAATTCAAAACTACCTGCAGATGCCCTAACTGGTTTGGCTCAGTGAATAGAGCATTGGCCTGAGGACTGAAAGGTCCCAGGTTCGATTCCAGTCAAGGGCATGTACCTTGGTTGTGGGCATATCCCCAGTAGGAGGTGTGCAAGAGGCAGCTGATTGATGTTTCTCTCTCATTGATGTTTCTAACTTTCTATCCCTCTCCCTTGCACTCTGTAAAAAAATCAATAAAATAAATATTAAAAAAATAAAAATTACCTGCAGATGTACAGGAGCCCAGCTCAAAATAGCCAAACCCATCTTAGGTTAGAATAACCCATAACATTTATAACCTAAATAAATGTTTGCTGTTTTAAACCACAATTGTTAACTGCTACAGGTATTATATCTGATCATATTATGTTTATGGAATGGTGGAGTCTATGATTTCCTTTGTATAAGAATAAATCTACAATCAAAGACACATTTACATACATCTTCCTCCTTTATTTGAATTGCTTTTATTGGCTTTCTAATGTTCTAGCTAAGACTTCCTAGACTATGTTGATAGGAGTGGTGAGAGAGAGCATCCTTATCTTGTTTCTGATCTTAAGGGAAAATTTTTGTCCTTTCATCATTAAGCATCATGTTAGCTGTGGACTTGTCACATATGGTCACTATTATATTGAAGTATGATCCTTCTATATCCATTGTTCAATATTTTTATCATGAAAGGATGTTATATTTCTTAAATGCTTTGTCTCAAAATATTGTGTTATTATAGACTAAAGGCCCAGTGCACTAATTTATGCACCTGTGCAGTACCTTGGCCTGGCCTGTGGGATTGAGCTGAAACTGGCTCTCCAATATCCCCTGAGGGGTCCCAGATTGTGAGAGGGCACAGGCAAGGCCAAGGGACCTCATCAGTGCATGATCTGGGCTGGGGAGGGACATGGGCAATTGGCCAGCTGGGGAGGGACTACAGGAGGGCTCCAGGGCACGTTCAGACCATCTCACTCAGTCTCCATCAGCCGGGCCCCAGCAGCAAGCTAACCTACCAGTCAGAGCATCTGACCCCTGGTGGTCAGTGCACATCATAGCAAGTAGTCGACCAGTCAACTTTCTTCCCCTGGTGGTCAGGGCAAGTCATAGAGAGCAGTTGAGCGGCCTTAGCATGTCATTTAGCATATTAGACTTTGATTGGTTGAACAGATTACTGGATGACCAGACACTTAGCGTATTAGTCTTTTATTATATAGGACTACAGGCCCAGTGCATGAAATTCATGCACAGAGTGGGAGTGGGGGTGGGGATGGTGTCCCACAGCCCAACCTACACCCTTTCCAATATGGGGCCCCTTGAGGGGTGTCCGATTGCCCATTTAGGCCTGATCCCACCTAAACAGGCAGTTGGAAATCCCTTTCACAATCCAGGACTGCTGGCTCCTGACCTCTCGCCTGCCCATTGCCCCTAACTACTCCCCTGCCAGCCTGATCAATGCCTAACTATTCCTGTGCCAGCCTGATTGCTCCTAATTGCCCTCCCCCTGTCAGGATGGTCCCCCCCAACTGTCCTCCTTGCAGGCCTGGGTCCCCCCAACTGCCCTCCCCTGCAGGCCTGGGTCCCCCTCAAACTGTCCTGCCCTGCAGGCCTGGGTCCCCCACAACTGCCCTACTCTGCCATCCTGGTCCCTCCCAACTGCCCTCCCCTCCAGGCCTGGGTTCCTCCCAACTGCCCTCCCCTGCAGACCTGCCCCCCCCCCAACTGCCCTTCCTTGCTGGCCACCTTGTGGCGGCCATCTTTGACCACATAGGAGCAAGCAGAGGCAGCCGTCTTTGACCACATGTGGGCAGCCATCTTGTGATGGTCAAATTTCATATTACTCTTTTATTAGATAGAGTTGCCAGGGTGATGCCACCAGCGTCCTGCCCCACTGCTATAGGCTCCACCATCTTTGTCATGGAGTGATAATAGAATTTATCTTTCATTCTATTAATGTTGTATATCACTTTTATTGATTTATGTCTATTGAACCATCCTTGCATCACAGGGACAAATCCCACTTCAGTATGGTATATAATACTTTTAATATGCCTTTGAATTTACTTTGCTAAGATTTTATTGAGAATTTTGTATCTATATTTATAACAAATACTAGAGGCCCGGTGCACAAAATTCATGCATGGGGGTGGGGGATGGGGGTCCCTCAGCCCAGCCTATCCCCTCTCACAGTCTGGGACCCTTCAGTGGATGTCCTACTGATGGCCACAGTCTGGCAGCAGAGGCTCAGAGCAGGTGCCGTATGTGTGTGTGTGTGTGTGTGTGTGTGTGTGTCTGTCCGCTGGGGGCCTGCCCCCAGCCACATCGGAGGCTGGGAAGAGGCACCCCGTGTGTGTGTGTGAGTGAGTGTGTGTGTCCCTGCCTAGAGCCTGCTGCCAGCTGTGTAGGAGGCTCAGAGCAGGCGCCCCATGTGTGTGTGTGCGTGTGCGTGTATGTCTCCACCTGGGGCTTGCCACCAACTGCATAAGAGGCTTGGAGCAGGCACCCTGCATGTGTGTGTGTGTGTGTGTCTGTCTGTCTGTCTGCTGGGGGCCTGACCCCAGCCACATCGTGGAGACTTAGCACAAGCACCCCTCTGTGTTGATCTCTCAGGCTCCTAGCTTTACCTTCATGTTGTTCTTTCCCTTGAGCTGTGGCCAGGGCTAGGTGCTGCCTGCTGGCCATGCTTGTCTGCTCCTGGATCACCATGGTGACCAAGAAGCAGGCCCTGCTGCTTACTGCCTGCGGGCTTCATGTGCCTGCTTGTGATCTAATCACAGTGGTCACTGGGAGCATGCCCTGCTGCTTGGGTCTGCCCGCGCCTGCCTGTTCATGATCCAGATCGCGGTGGTGACTGGGGGAAGGCCCTGCTGGGGCTTGCCTAATGGCGGTGCTTGCCTGCTGGATGGCAGCTGCTCACGGGTTGCCAAGGTAATGCCTGCTGGGCTCATGTTGCCAAGGTGACACCACCAGCATCCTGCCCCACCACTATGGGCACCACCATCTTTATCACGGAGTGATGGTTAATTTGCATATTATTCTTTTATTAGATAGGATTAGTCTGTAGTTACCTTGTAGGATCCTTATCTGACTTTGGTACCAGGGTAATGCTGGCCTCAGAAAAAAATGAGTTTGGAAATGTTCCCTACTCTTTAATTTTTGGAAAAAGTTTGAGAAACATTGGCATTATTTTTTCTTTATATATTTGGTCAAATTCACCAGGAAAACCATTAGGTTTTGAGCTTTTCTTTTTTAGGTGATTTTTGATTACTGAGTCAAGTTCTTTTCCCATTATTGGTCTATTCAGGTTTTATATTTCCTCATGATTTAATCTAGGCAGATTGTGTGTTTCTAAGAATGTATCCATTTCTTCTAGGTTGTTCAGTTTATTGACATGTAATTGTGTATAGTAGATTCTTATGATTCTTTGTATTTATGTGTTATGAGGTCTAATGTTTTCTCCTAAATTTCAGATTTTACTTATTGTTGTATCTCTTCTTTTCAGTTAGTATGGATAAAGATTTGTCAATTTTGTTTATCTTTTCAAAAAAGCAGTCCTTGGTTTTATTAACCCTTGCTATTATTCTTCTGGTCTCTAATTTCTACTTCAATTGTTATTTTCTTTCTCTTTCTATCTTTGGATTTATTTTTATTTTTTGTTCTCTTCCTAGTTCCTTTTGAGGTATAAAGTTTTTAATTTAAGCTGTTTAAATTTTTTTTTACTTAATGTAGGCATTAATTGCTATAAGTTTGCCTCTTAGAACTCCATTTGCTGCATTCCATAAGTTTTGGTATGCTGTATTTTAATTTTTATTTGCTTCAAGATATTTTTTCTGTCAATTTCATTTTTAACCTATTGTTTTCTTACAAGTGTATGCTTAATTTCAACCTTCTTATGAAGTTTTCAGCTTTTCTCCTGTGCCGAAGGCTAAAGCAAACAGCAGTTAGCATATTAATGCAAAAAGAGTCATTGGGAGGCCATGGATTGCAATATTCAGCAGGGCTGAAAATCAGCATAATGTTGCCCTGCTGTGGTCTCAATGGCTTAAGGCAATTTCCTAACCTGATATTCCTTATGCTGTTTACCAAACTTACCTTTGATTTGCCTGTATGCATTGCTAAGGGCAAACGTGTATTCAAGTGAATAAAAAGCAAACAGGGCCCTAACCAATTTGGCTCAGTGGATAGAGCATCAGCCTATGGACTCAAGGGTCCCAGGTTTGATTCCGGTCAAGGGCATGTACATTGGTTGCAGGCACATCCCCAGTAGGGAGTGTGCAGGAGGCAGCTGACCGATTAACTCTCTAACCCTCTCCCTTCCCCTCTGTAAAAAAAAAAAAATCAATAATATATATATAAAGCAAACAGGGCCCAGAAGTCAGTGTGTCTCCAGGAAAGAGGCTCCTCCTGGCTCCCAATGCTTTCTAAATTGATATTCCTTGTATAGCATTTTCATTTGTGCGTTGGTCCCCCCTTTAGGTCCTGAGCCCCTGTCACAGAGGTCATGGTGAGCCTACTATTACTTTTGTCTCATATCACTGTGTTTGTAAGAAGGTACTTGGCATGATTCTAGTCCTCTTAGGTTTACTAGGACTACTTTTGTGACCTATAATATGGTCTATCCTGGAGAGTATGTCACAAATGCATTCTGCTTCTATTGGATGAATATACAACTTCTTTTCAGTTCTTTGAATGAAGCAAAACCACATCCTGACCTGACATAGGAATTAACTTCCATGTCACAGAGATCTTTTACTTTGAGTTCAAAATATGCATTGTTTGTAAGTTTTGGATTATTTCCATTAGGATGAAAGGGAATGTATTCCGATTATGTAAGCTTGAATGACCCAAGTATTTGCAGAAATCAAATTGGCCTCTGGGAAGCTGTACTATTCTCCACTATCAAATTCATCTATTTTTTAGGAAGATTTTACATTTCTTGCTTTTTGAAATCATACAAGACTGTATGACAGTTTGAGACAATGAAACATGCGGGAGACAAACTGACCTGCCAATAAGGGGAAAGCACCACCCCCATCATCTCACCACTGCCACCCGGTCTCCCTCTGTGGGAGGCAACCGGATGGGCAGATCAAGGGTTGGTGCTGGCCCCCACAATTGCTCCTCCGTAGCCACTGGTCACTGCCCCCCCCATTGCCATTTCTTCCCTCAGCTCACTGGCATACACCTTAGCTGGCCTGGTGCCATTTCTAACCATGTTTCATTGTTTGAGACAATGAAACATGATTAGAAATGACATATGCCATTTCCATATAAAAGTTTTAAAAACTGGTGTGTGCTTTATTAATTTCCTCCTCATTCCTCACCACTGTTGCATTAGGCAACACTCCAGATAGCAGCTACTCTGTTTGACTCTATTGTGGAGTAAGGATGACAACTCAAGTGATGAGTCACCAGTTAATATTCAGTGGACAGGAAGCAAGAGTGAAAAATAACCCTTTGTTGATTTAGACCACTGAAATTTTGAGGATTTTATTATCCTGGCATAACCCAGCCAATCTTGATTGACACAAATCCAAATGTCAGGTAAAAATATTCTATAATCATACAATAGAACACTATATAGCAATTAAAATGAACTAACTTTCTAAAGTGAAGATTAATTTCCATAAATGCAATATCAAGCCATATTAAAAATTATATTTTATATAATTCAACTTCTATGAAGTTTCAAACAGACAGAACTAGCATATAATATTGCCGTGTAAGTTTATAGATAAGCCTATAAAGAAAATTTAAGAAGTGACTAACATGATGGTTATCTTAAGTGGCAGGGAACATCTTGTCCTATATAATAAAAGTGTAATATGCAAATTGACCTAACAGCAGAATGACCAGTTGGCAGGGGCAGGGCCGACAAGCAGGCGGCACCAGGCCAGCTAAGGTGTATGCCAGTGAGCTGAGGGAAGAAATGGCAATGGAGGGGGCAGTGACCAGTGGCTGGGGAGGAGCGATTGTGGGGGCCAGCACCAACCCTTGATCTGCCCATCCGGTTGCCTCCCACAGAGGGAGACCGGGTGGCAGTGGTGAGATGATGGGGGTGGTGCTTTCCCCTTATTGGCAGGTCAGTTTGTCTCCCGCAGAGGAAGACCAGATTGTGCCTTAGGCCTGCACCCAATTGGGAGTGGCCCTAAGCCATCAGTAGGACATCCCCTAAGGACTTCTGAACTGTGAGAGGGCGCAGGCTGAGCTGGGGGAACCCCCCCTCCAAGCTCAAATTTTCATGCACCAGGTCTCTAGTTAAGTACTATAATTGGGAAGGAATGTGTAAAGGATTTCTGGGATGTTATTTCTTGATACAAATATTATATCTTAAATTATTTGGTGATAATTTTTTGAGCTGCTTAGTTAAAAATAATTTGAAAAAGTGGTTGTACAGAAATAGAAGGTAAAGCAGAACAACAAATCTCTCTCTCTCTCTCTCTCTCTCTCTCTCTCTCTCTCCCTCAAATCAAGAAATAAAAGGTAAAATCATTATACTAATTAAATTTTTATATGTTAATACCTTATCATTCTGGTAAGTCTCATCAATATAAACAAGATCAAAGATGTAGGTTAATCATCAATATTAACTTCTAAACACACAAATAAAGAAATGTCAAACATCTTATATGACTTTAAAATTACCAGTGACTTTCAAATATGTTTTGATCCTCTAATGATTGCTTTGAAGCTCTAAAACAGATACTCTAACTAAGATTGATATATAGCCACATTCTCAATCAGTTTCTTTTAGTATACAACCAATAACTTTGAGCTGTTAAATGAAGAAAAAGACACCATTTGTTTTACTCTATTGACTAGGAGAAATCTATGTGATTTTTTTAAACAACCAGTTGTTCCCTAGCAAAATTCTTAGAATATTATTTATATCTTCTTGCCATTTATAACCACTAGTTAATGAAAAACTTTGTTATGTAGGATTGTTATTGTCAGCTGTTTCTGCAAAATTAGCCACAATAAAGAAATGTTTTTAGTGTTCTAAAATAAAATAAACTGTGATAACACATTGGTCATACCTTGTTACACAATGAAAGTCAATTTCATAAATGATACCCTGCTTCCAAAATGAGTTCTATCTCTTTCTCCTACATTCAAAACTACCCAACTTCTGAACACAACATATATTTCCCTTTTCGGTTCTGACAGTAACTTGAACATATTTATCCAATAAGACATTTCATTATAGGATCATGAATTTACCCTATATATTTATCCTATGCTTTTCTATTATTATGTCTTTGTTTATATACATCACATAAAAATAATTAACCATTATTTTCACCTCATTAATATTAAAATTTGGATTATCCAGAGCAACTTAAATGATGCTTTTATATTTGACGTTATTATAAAAACTATAAAACAGTGAGTAATTAACTACAGTTGAAGGTGGTGAGCAGTGGTTGGATCCTGAATATAATTATAGGGTATGCTAAAAAGAATTAAGAGTAAGTCCAAATTTATTTGCCAGAGTCGCTAAAAATATTAAATTGAAGTGGAAACAAAAATCGATTTTTGTCTATTTGTTTGGAAAGTAGAATGCTTACTGTAGAATTGAGGTTACAACAATTGCCTATCTTTATAACTATAAGGTTTACATAGGATCTCAACAGGATAGAGAACAGGATTATTAAAGGAAAGTATGTTAAGAACTGAATTACTGTGTTATCAAAGGATAATCTACATCAAGATGGAAAGTATGGTGAGAAACAAGAGTTTTTCAAAAAGATAAATAGTGTGTTTACAGCTAAATTTTCTAGAGGAGGGGAAGGTCCTTAAAGCCTGGAAGACGTCCAAAATGGCGCAGTGTACAGTGTAATCAGATGTCATAAATTTCCAAACTGGACTTATTGAGAGGAGGAAGACTGACAGGAGGCAAGATGGGGAAAGGAAGACATCCAGTGCCCTCCAGGTCTGAGGTAAGAGGTTGTAGAAAAAAGAAAATATTTACTTCAAGAAAGCACTGGAGGTGAACGAAGTGCTTTAGAAAGTAAAGGGACATCAATAAAACAGAGTGGGACCTTTTGAATTTTGTTAATCACTGACTATGAGGTCCAGAAGTTGCAATGAAAGGGTGTCAGAGGCTGTGGAAGAGTGGAAGATGGGTTTAGCAAAGAGTTTGGATGTAGCTTTACAACATAGTTAAATATAGTTTTTGAAAACAGAATTATGAGCTATGTTCTCACTGTGATGAGATTAATTTGAATGGTCTCCGGATTTATAATTGTCTGAAGCTATGCATTTTTAGAGGTAGAGGTGGAAATTCTTGTCAATTACACCCAAAGTTCGGGTGGTATCATTTGACTTCTGCTGGGATTTATATATTAACAAAAAGCCCTACATGCTCCAAACATGGGTGACTTATTAACTTTTGGCCATGGAATATTAGCCAACTAAGCATCAAATTCACTCATTCATTCATTTCACAAAGGTTTTTGTTTGTTTGTTTTTGTTTATTGAGTGGCCTCAGTGCTGAAGGTAGAGTAATGAGCAAACGCAAAAAATTCCTGCTACTAATAATGGAGCTTAGATTTTAGTTGGGGGCAGGGATAGAGGTGGTTGTGTTTGAGATAAATTAGACACATATAAAAATATCAGCTAATAATAGGCATAAAACTAAAGCAGGATATGGAATAGACTATTAGCAAGGAGCTATTTTAGATGATGATATCAAAGAAGGCCTTTCTGGAGAGGTAATTTTTAACAAAAAGTTGAATGAAATGAGAGAGTGAACTATGGGACACCTGGAGTAAAAGCCTTGCAAGCAGGAAAGAAAAAAGTGTGTGCAAAAACTCCATGGCAGGAATGCGTTTGGCATGTTTGAAAATGTGGCTATAAAATTACCTTGGGTAGGGAGGGTGCTTAGGGACAAAGTAATAACCTATGAGTCAGAGAAGAGTCAGATCCTGTAACTCAGAATCTCCCCATTTCAGTACTGTTAACATTTGTACTGACCTGTGTACTGTGGAATGTTTTTCAGCAGCTCTGGTCTATACATACTAGATACCCCTTCCTCAGCTTGTGACAATCAAAAATGTCTCCAATCATGGTGAAATACCCCTACAGGGAGCAGTAGGATCAAAATTACCCAAGGCAAGAACCATTGCTGCAGAATTTAAGGGAATCATTAGGGGTTTTGTGCAGAAAAGGGGGGGGGATCTGATTTAAATATTTAAAAGATAACTTTAATTGCTGTGTGGAGAATTAATCATAGGGGATAAACAGTGGAAACAAACTTAATATTTCAGGTAAGTTTCTTTCTTTCTTTCTTTCTTTCTTTCTTTCTTTCTTTCTTTCTTTCTTTCTTTCTTTCTTTCTTTCTTTTTTTCTTGCTTGCTTGCTTGCTTGCTTGCTTTCTTGCTTTCTTGCTTTCTTGCTTTCTCTTTCTTCTTTCTAGGAATCTAGGTGAACAAAATGGCATGTTAACTAGGATGGTGTTGAGTTGCATTGGCAGAGGTGATGCTAGTGCTGCAACAGTGAGACATGGTCACAGTGGGAATGTCTTTTGCAGGTATGGCCAGCAGGGCTTCTCAATGTCTTTGGGAAAGTGTTATTTCAACAGTTGAGTATCACTTACTAAGACGTGAATAACTGCTGGCGGGGGTGGTGGAGGGCAAGAGTGGGGTGAGGAGGGGGGGTAAGGAGATAAATATAAGATGCAAATGAGAAATCCAAGTAGATAATTCTGTACAAATTTCAGGGAAATAATGGAGCCAGAGATATAAATTTTTGGTATATCATTTCAGATCAGAGTAGCACAAACTGAGTGACCTCAACATAGTCTCACAGTTTTGGAAGATAGAAGTCCAAAGTCAAGGTGCCATTGGTAGAGTGGTTCTGAAGGTTATGGGAAGAATTCTTTCATACCTCTGCCCCAGCTTCTTGTGGTGTGCTGGAAGATTTTGATTTTCATTGGGTTATCCAGGCCTCCCCCCATCTCTGTCTTCACCTTCACATGATTTTCTCCCAATGTGTATGCTTGTGTCTGAATTTCCTCTTTTTTATAAGGACACTTGTTATTGGATTAAGACCACTACTTCAGTATTACCTAATTTGTAACTTATATTGTATGCAATGGCTCAAAAAAGTTTAACCAATCCATAAGCTTGATACACAAAGTGTCCCCTCGGGAGTTCAACCTTCTGGAATTGGGTTGCTCGCTATGACATGTGCTGACCACCAGGGGGCCACAAGGAATAAAGGGAGGCCCCAGCTGGCAGCCAGCAACTGCTAGGGACCCTACCCATGCCCAGATTTTGTGCATTGGGCCTCTAGTTTAAAAATAATATGTGTTGCCAGAAAATTAGCAACTCATTTAGGGGGAGCAGAAAATTTTTTCAAAATAAAGTTACATTCTGGCCTTCAAAACTGTAATATACCATGTTTTTGTTATTTAAGCCACCCAGTATTTGGTAGCCCTAGCAAAGAAATATACATTTGATCTGAAATGGCATACTTCCAAGTATGAATTTAGGAGGATAAAATTTAACCAGTAACAATAATCAATATTAATATAGACTACATTTGAGGCACTGAGACTTAATGGATTATCTGTGTAATGATAGTAGAGATGGGTTTTAGAATGGAGCCCTTTGGCATCAAAAGAAAGTGTAGATCAGAAATGTTCAGATCTGAAATAGATGGTCAAATCAGCATCAAGTTCATTTAAAGGAAACTACTATGTTAGATGAAAAAACAAGAGTGTTGGTCCAGAAACCATGAAAAAGTATTTCAGGTTCAGGGAATAATCACTTGTGAGAAATCAAAAAATCAGATAGAGATTGAGAATTGCCTATTGAATTTACCAGGAGAGTGGACTTTGGTGAGCTAGATAAAAGCATTTGAGATGAGAGTCTGATAAAAGAGTTATGAAGAGAATATAAGATGAGAGATTGAAGAAAGTAAATACAGAAAAACTCTTTTAAGAAGTTTTCCTAAAGAGAAGAGCAAAGTTACAGGAATCAGGAGAGTATCAATTTTTCCTATATAACATATATTTGGCTATATGAATTGCACTCTAAAATCACATGATTACATTATTGTATACATTTTCAGGTCATCAAGTATTTTATATTTCCATGTATTCTCACAAATTTCTATTTTGTCTCAAAGACAAACATAAGTTAGTAATATATTGTGATAATATAATAAAATAAATTGTAATATGCAAAGAATAATTACTACACATAATTTTAAGAACTAGCTTTTGTTCTAGCTTTAGATTTTAGGTCTGAAGTATGTTATATCCTTCCCAGTGTTTAATTTACTCACTAATACATATTAAGTACCTTGAATGAGCCAGCCAGATAAAAATGTTGATAGTTTTCTTTTATGCATAAAATTATAAAAGTAGCCCTAACCGGTTAGGCTCAGTGGATAAAGCGTTGGCCTGCAGACTCAGGGGTCCCAGGTTTGATTCCAGTCAGGGGCATGTACCTTGGTTGTGGGCACATCCCCAGTGGGGGGTGTGCAGGAGGCAGCTGATCGATGTTTCTCTCTCATTGATGTTTCTAACTATCCACTCTGTAAAAAATCAATAACATATATTTTTTAAAAATTATAAAAGTATATGAAAAAATGCAATTATAAGTAATTGACAGTATTATCAAACATTTAAAAACCATTTTATATTACTTATATTTACATTTTTAATTGGTGAATATAGGAGAGACTTATAAAATTAGCGCCTGTTTGGAAAAGACTACCTATCCTATACTCATAAACTGGCTTATGTCTGCTAATTCTTAGCATCTTATATTTTAAGTCATTTCTAAAATCATTAGAATTCAACCAAAGATCATTTTGCTTCTCTAGCTCACATTAATGCAATGGAGGAAGTTTTTTTTCTGATGTTTTCTTCTTTAATTGAAAAAAGATACACTTGGGGCATCTTGATGCCAAGTTAATAAATTTTCAGAAAAGGATTTAATATCAGAAACATGGATATAACTTGAAATGGACTGAATTGGCTCCCCTCTAATGAAGTGTGACATTTAATTCATAATGGAAAAAATTGCAGCTTCAATCCTTGTTAATCAGAATGGAACCAAATTACTAATCATGACTTTCTCCTCACTCCCTAAAAGGCTTTACACAATAATGCAACAACTCACAGTAGGCACACTACGGTTTGACATCTCTCACATTATTTAGCAGGGAAGGAAAGAAGAGAAGAGAATCAAAATTAATCCCAAGTGAACTTTAAATCCCCATTCTTACGTAAGTGGTGCTTGACTTTTTATATCTGAGTGTGCGTGTGTGGGAGTATGAGTAATCAATGCTTTTTAAACGACTCTATCAAAGAAAGCACTCTCCAGCATAAAGTAAGTGCATTCTGAGCAAACCACACAACCTCCGGAAACTATTGTTTCCCACGTTTTTCTCCTGGTTCCTACTTATTGACCCAGCGTGATGAGATTGCTAAGGCTGCCAACGGAAAAGAGGACAGCATCTCAAATACCGAGGCATTTGTTTGAGAATACAGGCCGTGTACTTGCTGGCCAGGAGCCTTCTCTCCGCAACAAATAGCCGTCACACTCACAGATTGAAAAGACAAGCTAGAAGTTGAATCTACTGCCCTTCCCTGAGCATGAAGGGCAAGAGGCAGCCACCTGTGTCCAATTCAAGACTCTTCCCCAAGTCAGTGCATTTCTCCCATGGCCTCTTAAGGGTATTAGTGATTTCACATTCTACTGAATAAACTATCAGTATAAGTGTTGTTTCAAAAGAGTCCTAAAGTTCCATTTATATAAAGTGCTTCAAAAAGAGGCCAAATGTTCCACATTTATGGAGGCCAGATCAGTGATTGTCTAATATGGGGTAATAAGAATAGGGGCAGACAGCAAACCTGTTCAAGGAAAATATTTGGGCTCATTCAAAAGCTTTGAATCTGGGTTGTGGTAATGTTTTCACAACTCCATGAATTTACTGAAGAATTTCATTGTCCCTTGACACTGGGTGGATTTTATGGTAGTTCATGGTATGTACAGTATACTTCAATAAGGCTATAATATATTTTGTGTTTGCATGGTTGTAGATTTCCTTGGTTTGTTAAAATTGTGTATATTTAAATGCTTATCTTTCCTTTTTTAAATATATTTGATCGATTTCTACAGAGAGGAAGGGAAAGAGATAGAGAACTAGAAACATCAATGAGAGAGAAACATGGATCAGCTGCCTCCTGCACACCCCCTACTGGGGATGTGCCTGCAACCAAGGAACATGCCCTTGACCGGAATCGAACCTAGGACCCTTCAGTCTGCAGGCCAATGCTCTATGCACTGAGCAAAACGGGCCAGGGCAATGCTTATCTTTCCAAATTAACTTATTTAAAAATGTTTTGTCTGTTAAATAAGACATTGTTTCACATGAGAACAAGGACCATTAATTCACAACCCAGAATGAAACAGTACTAACTTTCTTCATTATCAAGAGTGTATATGTAGTTGTTGAATAGCCAAAGCCATTGGAAAATACAGTAATAACAATGTTTTAGAGCATAATATGTCCAGTTGAAGATTAAAACATATACTTTTTGTGCTTTCCTAAATCTTCTTCTTAATTTTTTTCACTTAATACTACTTTTTACCAATTTTAGACAAAGTTATATTCTTTCATTTCTCTATTCCAATAGCAATGAGTATGTGGTTTTGCTATAGTACTTATTACCCTGCATGATATATTTGTTTGTTCTTCACTAGTCTTTAAGCTTCATAGGTATGGCTTATGCCTTGTGTTTGTTTTCATACATCCTTGCACAGTATCTAACATCCAGTAGATAAGAAATAAATGTCCATTCTATGTTTCAGCTAACAATGGCTTTGTTTCCTCAGTAATATAAAAATGAATTGCATTTTTATTCATATAGATATTGTTTTTGTTGTTGTTGTTGTTTTCTATATCTTAGTGAATGGTAAAGTTTAATGGAAGACATCTCTTTGAATACTCATTTGGTTTCATGTGATATTTAAAGAAATATTGAAATAAAGGTTAATTTAATATGATATCTTATATGAAACAATTTGCCACATGTGGCTACTTAAATTTTAATTAATTGAAATAAAAATAAATATTCAGATTGTCAGTACACTATTCATAATTAAAGTGATTACTAGTTACATGTGGCTGGTGGCTATTGTATTGGAAAGCATAGACATATAATTTTTTTATCATCACAGAAGTTCTACTGGATTATTTGTCTAGAACATCATCTAAATATATACTCTATTGTCCCAGACCAATAGGAAAATATTGAAGGGGTAACAGATTTCATATTCAATCTTCTTGCATATTACTTTCTATCTCTAAGATATATTATTTTTTAAAAAGTAGAAAAAATATACCATACTGCCAGAATTATTTGACAAATTTTAATTTTACTAGAGAACTTAATTTTTATCTCAAATAAGTAAAGAAAAATATTAGATAAATATTTTTTATGTATAGCTGTTTTTGAAAAAAATATAAAAACATGGCCCATATATGTTGTTTGGGTAGAATAAGCATTATGAAAGATAATTTAAGAATGGATACATTCTTTTAGATAAATATTTTGAAAACATAAAAAAAAATCTCTGGCAAAAGAAGCATGTCAAGATTCATGGTGTTTTTAAGCTCTTGAGATTATTGTCATTGAAATAAACAAACAAATCCTTGAAAACTTCATGGTCACTTGCATTTTATAGCTATTTATGCTAAGGCTATAAAGAAGGGTAATCAGACTCTAGACTTACGGTGACAAGATAAGTTGATTGCCTGCAGGGGTCCTCAAACTTTTTAAACAGGGGGCCAGTTCACTGTCCCTCAGACTGTTGGAGGGCCGGACTATAGTTTTTAAAAAAAACTATGAACAAATTCCTGTGCACACTGCACATATCTTATTTTGAAGTTAAAAAACAAGGCGGCAAAAACACCTGGCAGGCCAGGTAAATGTCCTCCGCAGGCCGTAAGTGGCCCGCGGGCCGTACTTTGAGGACCCCTGAGCCCTACAGAGGTACAATGAATGTTCTTGCTTTCTCTTCCCATTTTCTGTGGAAAGAGATTTCTTACATTTTTTTTCTATATTAGAATGCAACCATCAGGTCACAACTACTTTCAGCTGCAGAGTATAAAGTGTTAGCAGAGACCAATAGACTTACTATTGACTATACACTCAACGTGTATATTTGGAGCAACTAACTGATGGAAAAGTGAAGATGTATAAGACATGTTTCAATTCTAAGATATCTGGATTCTGTTCTAAGTACTCTAAATCATTTATCTCT
Organism: Murina feae; assembly: GCA_004026665.1. NCBI lineage: Eukaryota > Metazoa > Chordata > Mammalia > Chiroptera > Vespertilionidae > Murina > Murina feae. The sequence goes on from PVJC01015023.1 coordinate 34,429, forward strand.
AATATTTTCAATCATATTATAGATTTTATCTGCTCCATTTTATAGATGAGTAAAACTAAGTAACAGAGAGAATAAGCACCTTGCTCATAGTTTTGTAACTAGTAAGGAGTAGTATTGAGATTGGAATTTAGATCTGCTTGATTCAAGAGCCAATATCTCCTTTTTTCTCTCTGTCTCTTTGGGAGAGAGCCAAGAAATGCTTAGATAGTTTCATTATGGTAAGTGTTATTCAAAACAATTTGTGATAATTGCCAGCTGATAGTTATAACTAGAGACATACATTCAAAGGAATCTAAACTAATAAAAGCGAAATATTAAAATTAACCGTTTCTCCGAGACAGGGTAAGCCACGCCCACCAGCCAATCAGAGCGGCTGTATGCAAATTAGCCCAGCCAACATGGCGGCCGCCACTCCCAGACCTGAGTAAACAGCCCTTTCCATTGCGGCAGGAGGGAAAGTGAAGCTGCGCCCTTCAGCTCAGCTCCGATTAAACTGGCTCTAGCGAAACAAAGTTTTTTGAAACATTGTAACAATCATAGAATCCTCCGGAGCTGAAGGACACAGCAGCTCTGGCCTAACCAGTAAAAGCAACAATTGTTTCATTATAGACGCTGCGAGGTGAGGCAGAGGCTTCGTTAGTAGTTAGAAGGCCGCCTTAAAGGAACAGTGTATCAATTACCCCAGGCCTTCAAGGAACAGTATCAATTATAGGAGAAAAAACTCCAGAATCTGTGTCCAGCCGGCCTTGCTGGGACGTTGGTCAATGGGAGCTGTGGGCAGCCTTAAAGCCCCTCACCCAGGCTGGTCAGGCACGCCAGCAGGTGGGCATCCCCCGAGGGGTCCCAGACTGCGAGAGGGCACAGGCCAGGCTGAGGGACCTCCCGAGTGCACAGAGCGGCTGCAGGGCGGGACAGCGCAGGACCCAGGACCCATGAGAGGGAAACAGGCGGCAGGGTTGGAGGGCACTGGGAAGCGGGTAAGAGGCGGCAGGGGAGGGTCTCGGCCTGCTTGGTGGCTGCCCAGGCCCTTTGCAGGGCATCGTGGAGCGGGAAAGCAAGGCTGCAGGGGCCGGGGTCCTGCTTGGCAGCTCCCCAGACCCCTTGGCGGCACCGGGAAGTGGGAAAGGAAGGCAGCAGGGGACGGGTGAGTGGGAAAGAGTTGGCGGCCTGCTTGGCGGCTTCCCAGGTCCCTTCCGAGGAT